>JAHZMT010003014.1:0-15664 GCA_027743785.1 Sinhomidia bicolor
TTTCACTTTCATTTTAACAAGACTTGCCACAACAGAGACAAGAAGTGATCTTCCAATTGTATTGGGTTTATAAGTAATTATGGGGAAAAAACAAAACTCATACCAGCTTACACTTTGCTGGGTCTTCAGCATATGAATGCTTAAATCTACATGGTTAACATCAGCAGACGATAATGGTCATGATTACGTAGGTAACTTCACACTCAACTGGGCACCTTTTGTATTCTCTCATTTTCACATACTTTATCATATACATTTCTGCTTTTCAGCAAAACAACTTTTAAGGTTTGCGCACGCTTTCCACGAGAGCACCTGCGTGTTGTTGCTTTCTCTGAAAAATGCCGAATGTTTTATAAATAAGAAGCATGATTTTTACTTAAGTTCTTTTCATAAATTTGAAAGACTGGTTTTCTTGTACATACTGGGTTGTTCTTTTTTCAAATTTCGAGTCGTGCGGGAGGGTTATCTTTGGCAAACTGTTATTTAAAAAAAATTGCAATCTTCACAAATTTTCAGAATGTTTGTAGTTATGAAAACTGTAGCGAAAATCAGTTTTGAAGATAAAACTTCATTTCGAACGTATAGTTTGTTCGAACAATTACTGCAAGCATTTCATTTTGATGCGCGAGTGCATAATTTGCAAAAAATAATATTCAGCATTTTTTAATGAAGAAGAATTTTTCTTTCCAACATCTACCGTGATTAAACTTGTGTGATTTTTAACGAATTTTAAAACGACTATATATTTGTTGTCAAAGGTGTAAGAACTTATTGCATAGAATTTCATAGTTTCAATTCCTACACCAAACCATATCGAAATATTAGATTAGTATCAATATTAAGTAGCGAAAGCATAAGTAGCTAAACACACAATATTGGTTTGCAGCCATCAAGGATCTTCTCAATTTTTAGCTGTATTATTATCCTAGTTTACCATTGGCTTCCCCCAATGACGGTTACGCTGACAAATGAAAACTAGAGAAACAAATCCTGTCTCGAAATAATAGCATCTTTGTACACTGCCTTTTTTACACCTAAAGAACGTTTATTCTGTTTTGCTCATATTTTTGTTATAACCATACTTTTGACATTTAAACAAGATCATGTATTGGTGCAAACAGTCAAACAACATGTAAAATACCACAATCGTCATTTTAATGATTTTACAAGTTGTTGTGAAACCGCACACGGTGACTAACGTATTTTTTTTAAAGATTAAGTTAAACGCTTATGTACGAATAATAACTGACACTGGTAAAGCTACATGTATTTACAACACGTAAAACATGAAATTCTGCCCGTAAAATTAATCAGTATTTTATACCAAGAACAAGTTTATGTAGAGGAGTTGTAAATTTTACTAGGTGCCAATTTGGTTGTTTAAACTTTGTTTATCAAACCCTTGTTAAAACATGCATACTGCTACTGCTGTAGTAAGACGATGGCTTATCACAATCAAAAATATTTCTGCGTTCTTCTAACACATCATTAAGTATTTATAAGCGAATAGAATATTTAGCTAAACTATGTATACATACATACAAGGTATCATTATAGCATTTTTAAATTCGGTCCGTATGCAATTGATGTTTTACATGCTTCTACCTGTACCTGAAAAACTTCATTTCAAAACGAAATTCAATATTCAGTGAATATAAAACCTTATGAAACGGTTTAAACTTTAAAGCACTTTGAACATCCCTAAGCCTACATATTTTGCCATAACTTTTATTGAAAACCTAACGTTTGCATATTAACAGTGCTCTTCTAAGCGAGAAAAGTTTCTGATACACAAATTAGATATAATCCAAACGAGAAACTCCTCTTTGTTTTTGGCAAGACAACCTGGTAAACAGTTTAAAGACAAACTTTAAAGTTAATTTGCCTTCAAAGAGATAACTTTCACACAAACCCAACAGTACATTAACAATACCATCAAATTTGTTTCAACTTGCTAGATTTCAAAGTAAATTAGTGTGAGTATCAATAATAAAATATCAGGAACACGGAGGGATACAGTAATAATAAAGCTCATTTGTTGCTTAGAAATGCATATTATGACTTAAACTTAAGCTCAGACGTTTGTTGATTAAATATATTTGTGACGCATTAGGGGAGAGAAGGTGTACACAAGCAAACACAAAATAAAACTCGTGCATAGTTTGAAATTAAAAAAACTACAATGTTTGGAATTCTGACGTTACTTTTAATAACAATTATATTAGCAACAAACGTCAAACACACTAATGCCCTCTACAAATACCAATTTGAAATTGTAAATTATCAAGAGGAACAAAAATCTGAAGAAACCGATAATCGTCTCAGCTCAAGCACGCTGGAGGATATAGACTTTGAACCATTGCTATATCAACTGAATTGTACAAGCTGTCTCATTTGTATTGACAATTTCCGAAACATTAATTTCCAATCTGGTGAGCTACCTATTATCACAAGATATTACAAAAAAGCTTTGCTAAAGTTTTCACATTTTAGGTATGATAGTCAAATCACACAAATTGAGCGAATATCGCGAACGGACAATAGGGATATTTGGATTCCGCTCAAATCTCCTTTGAATATCTTCAATGGCAGCTACTTTCCCTGTATTGCCTCACGTTTTCTTGCAGGACTGACGGCATACGAAGCGGAAAAACAGAAAAAGCTGGATGCTTGCGTTCGACTGGATTACAGAAAATACAAAACAGTAGAAAAACCATGGTTATGGGAAGTTCAGATAAGCTTGTTTCAAAGAGTCAAAAGTCCAATCAAGAATATAGCATTTTTACCAATTCTCAAACTCAACAAATCACCTACAACCGCAGTAAACTTTCCGACATCACACATTTCATTGCATGTGTTTGTGCAACAAAAAGACTCGGCATTAGACAACTTGGCAATTGCTAAAATCTACAAGGACTCCATAGAGAACTTTCAATATTATACCGATCTGAACGTTTTACATCCCGTTGTAACTGTACTAGAAGCCGAAGCAAGTCAACACTCTGGAAAATTTTTAACCACGATACGCTACAATCCACATAGTATGTATGCCTTGTGTTTATTGTGTGCTGATGGACTCGATGAACAGTACATTGAGAACAAGTCTCTGCACCACATTCACAATGGCGGAGTTGGATTTCCCACACCAGAACAAAGAATGGCTCTGATTATGCAAGGCACTTTTCGGCATGAAAGTTTTCTTTTGGTCGAGTTTATGAGAAAATGCGAATTTCATTTTTCCAACAAAAATAGGTTCGATTTTCCTTTCGACAATATGCTTCATTCACTTGTATACTTACTTATGTACGAGTTTCGCCATATTTTTCATAACTACACCTACTCCACTTCAGAATATTCGCAGCAGTACTTATGCGATAACGGAGTTATGAAATATGAATCCGACGTCCCAACTGTAACCTCTATCACTTCGCTTGCAATAGGAAGCATTATGTTACCCATTGGTGTGAACAGACTGTTTGGAATGGTCATAGTTGACAGAGCAAATGTATTTCGATTTGTAAGTTGTGGACAAAGAAGTGTGGAGAATACACTTTTGTTCAAAGAGTTTATTGTCTCATATGACGTTTGCACATGGATGTGCTTAGTGGGTACAATAGTCTTGCTGTCTTTGTTACCCCGCATTCTACATTTGTCCACAAGATCAACCATTCACACTCCGTATAAAATGTTTATTCTTAACATCAGATATTACTTGGGTCAGGACAATCCCTATTCCAATCGCTTTTTGGCAGACGATTCTATCCGGTGGATTTTTTGTTCTGTCACTCTGGCTATACTTGTGATTACCAATGCGTATAAAAATGAGAACATGCTTAAAATCATTACACCACGATACATAAAGCCATACAAACATGCTGCGGAGCTAGTAAACGATAATTTCTCAATGTATTCCGGACTTGTAATGCATGTGAGAAGTAGTTATAGAAGACACAGTGCTGAATCCGTCTCTGTGGGATTCGACGCAAGAAATAATTATTTTATTGATGAGCACCGAATTGGAATTACATTCGGGATTAGTAGTAAGATGTTGGAATCTGACGACGCTGCAAAAGGAGAAGTAGCTGTTGTTTTAAGCAAAACTCGTTATTATCCTGATATGCTTCGAGTAATTGAGGAGACCGTCACCAAGGCATTTAATTTTTCTGGAGATTGGCGTACAAGAGAATACTCCGTTGAAGATGAGGAAGTGAAAAACTTTACTACATTCTTTCACAAGAGAGAAGAGGATGCTCTTCATTCCTACCTTCTAAAATGTCAGAATGCCGCACTTATTCTGCCAAGCTACAAATGTTACCAATTTTCTAAATTTGTATCAAAACAACGTCCAGAATTTGAAAAGTTTGTTGACATTGGGGAGAACAAATATGGTGGATATCTCCATTCTATCGGGTTAAAAGGTATTGCTCCTCCGTATTTATTACGAAGGTGGAGTAGTTTACAATCTAGCGGAGTGTTTGATTTCTGGCAAACTCTAGTTACCGTCAAATTTGCTTATTCTGTAGATAAACGTATTCCCCTAACACCACCTAGCATGTCAGGAAACGTTCTAGTGATATTTGCTGTGCTTGCAGTTGGACTTGGTATCTCAGTGACTTCTATTTTGTTGGAACACGTTGCATTTAACTTTTCATTTTTAATTGGATGTTGTAAGAGTACTATAACGAAATTATTGACATGGCCTTTTAATAAATGTGTCTCCATCTTCACACTTTTGAAACGAATTTTCCAACAATCCTCTAATATTGAGGTATTAAATCGGTAGTTTAAAACGGATAAGAAAATACAGTGCACTTTACTTTTCTTCTGTTAAGCAGTTAATTTAGTACAAACATCTAATTCATCGGTTTGTGTTACAAGTGGTTTCTTAAATGTTACGGTTGACTTGTACTGATATAACTATAAACAATTTTTAAATTTTCAAACGATTTAAAGTAGGCTAAAGAATTATTAAAACATTATATTTAAAAACTTCATCACATATTAACTTAGATTACAAACATGGTTATTAATTAATTTGGTGTATATTTTGGTCAGAGAGTTTTCGTGAGGTTAGGTAATTTAGTACGTACGTATTTTGGGCAAAGTATTTATTTGAAATAATAAAATACTGACTGGAAGCATACAAAAAAGTTTACAAAGTGATTTTTAAAAAATCATAATTAAAACTTTGTATTTTTTCTATAAGTTTTAAAACCACAACAAAAGTATAAAATGCTTACACTGCATAGCAATGGTATAGTAGTTTTTAGTTTTTTAAACTAATTTAAACATAACCCGTCCAACATCATGCAATCTTGCATTATTATTACGATGGAGGTACATATTGATCAGCTAAACTGTTTTCCTATTTGTTTACTGTTAACAACGTTTATTACAATACGTGTGCCAATTTATTTATTTTTACATATTTTTAGTTCATATGCATTTTGCTTTGATTAAAAATATAGACAAATTATGTGTAAATGTACAAAGAATTAAAAACGTGTACTGCGTTTATGCAGTAAAAATCAAATGTTTTTGGATGCGACGTGTTTGTTCGTTTGAGTTTAAAGCGAAATGTATGTGTGCAAGTGTATGGCTGTATACTATACTTTGTTTATGCAATTTTATTTATATCCCAATAAAAGTGTTTTAAACCAATTCAGTGCTGTATACTAGACTAGCATATTGTTACTTATCACACTATACTTTATTTTTCACTATAATCGTTATTTCTCATGAAAAAATACTTAATTTTAATTTCTTCTTCAGGTGGGAAAAACTTTACAAAAGAAATTTTAACATCATTAAAATATAAATCCGTGTACGTCGACTATGATTTCTATATTTTACAATTTTAGAATGTATAGTTACAAAATTGTTTTTAATAGTTTCAAAAATATGCAGTTTTCTAAATAAATTTTTACAAGCTCTATTCGTTACATGACATTTTGAAAACCTGAAAATGACTCCTGCAGATCTTCGAAATTTATGTTAAGAGTTTTCCTCATTTGAACTGCATTTGAGTTTACTGCAAAGGTTTAAATATTTTCTTTCAATTAAAGGGCAACTTTAACTTAAAGTGTTACCAAGCTAATGAAAACATCAGAAAAATACGTTTACCAATTCAAAATATCTAATTTGCAAAAACCACTTTTTGTAAGTTTCTTCTTTACTTAACACTTCATTTGAAATCGGATAAAAAATTTCAATTTACATAAACAACTACCTTGCACTTTTTGCTATCACTTTGAAAAATCGTTCCGCAAAACGCACCAACAACAATTCCTCCTTTAAAAATCGTTCCAAAAAGGATACTCAAATTTAAAATGTAGAAATTCAATACAGCCCTCTCAGGTTTATTTCTTCAGCTTAAGCTACGTCGTTTTTGACAATAAGTTATGATACGTAGGTAAAACCAAAAGTTTATGCACTGAAATATGTTTGCTTACAATATTTTCTTAAGGTCAATATATATTTAACGAGTTAAAATCTTCCTATACAATCCGAATTATTATCTACACTTGTTGTCCTTAGAAAAACTGCAAGCGTATAAAACAAGCTGAACAAGGTTTTTCGTTGGTAGTGTACCAGGTATACCTCTGCAATTCAGATGATGTCCTCAAATTTCATATTTTTAAAAAGACGAAAACAGTACAGATTGATGGGAGAAACAGTACGCACCAAAAATTTCCGTAAAGTTATAGAAACGTCAACGTGTTATAACAAATTTTGGAATTTGTTTGACATGTAAAACGAATACTGAATATATACTAAAATATTTAAAATCCCCCATTTTGCAGGTGGGTTTCAGGAGTTAGTGTTCACGGACTTTTGGCTTCCTCTACTTAGTACCTTAAATTAACTATCCCATAGTTTTATAACTTGTTTTTCTTGTAATGAAAATTTCATGTACCATGCTCAAGTTACCGTGGAAGGACTAACATTGTATAATATGTTTTCAAAATATCTTGTACATAACGCACGTCTACGTGTTTATAGCTTACAGTACTTATTTTGATTTGAACGCGGGGAAAACTGAGAACATTTTGCTTACTTGAACTTAAAACTTCATTACTCGGCATTATAACACTTGCCTAGGTTGAACTGAACAGCAGTATTACTGGATTTACACAGTCAACAATAACAGTACGATTAACTTGACAAAATGTACAAAATTCTGGCAGTCTTCTGTATAACACTTGTCCGAGTTGCAAACGCAGTAGAGGGAGCCCAATTCGAAATACTTAGGAGCCAGGAAACTAACAATAAAGGAGCATACGTATCTGAGAGCATAGAGGCAGCAGAACTAGTGCATTTGGAGTTGCTGTTAAATCAACTGGAATGCCAAAGCTGTCTTGTTTGCGTGGATAATTTTAAAAATGTTTATTTTCATTCCTCTACGTGGCCAATTATTACACGAAGCTATAAGAAAGCTTTCCTAAAATACTCATATCTAGCATACTCGTTTCAGTCTAGACAATATACACAAAGAATATTCAACAAAGATGTCTGGGTTCCACATAAATTCCCTGCAGTACGTGTCAATGGAACCCACATTCCATGCAGATCGTCGAGTTTTCTTGCAGGGTTACCTGCACATAAAGCCGAAAATGACTTAAAACATGATGTTTGTATTCGACTTTATTACTTAAAATACAAAACAGTAGCAAAACCATGGTTATGGGAAATTCAGATTAGTTTACTGGAACCAGTCAAAGCCCCTTTAAATGACAGAGCGTACATATCCATATTCAGACATGAAGAAGGTGAAAATTTGGTTTTCCTTCCTTCATCGCACATTACACTGCATATGTTTGTACAAGAAAAAACCTCAGCAGAAGGTGTAGAGTCCATTGCAAATATTTACAATGACTCAGTTGTGAACTTTAGAAGATCTAACGATGCAAGGAGTTCACATGCAGTTATAACTGTACTAGAAGTAAAAGCAGTAAATCAAAATGTTGGAAAATCTCTAACCAGTATAACAAGCTACATTCCACAAGAAATGTATGCCTTGTGTTTGGTGTGTTCTAATGGACTTGGTAAAATGTATATGAAAAATAAGACATTATTACACATTCACACAAACGGAGTGGGATTTCCCAGGTCAAGCTCACAAATCACATTGCGCGTTGCGCAAAGCATAGGAAACTTCAAATTTCTTTTCAACGATTACATGAGGAAATGCAAAACTGATTTTGTTAAAAGGACACAATTTCAAACCAAGCTTGATAATTCACTTCATACGATTGTTCATGCATACATGCACGAATTTCGCTCTGTATTTTCCAATTACACCTACCCCATTTCTGATCGTAGTCACTGTTTCTTTGAAAATGGAATTACAAAATGCCCTGCTGTGCATCCATCAAAAAAAGCGTTCAGTAGCGTAACAATTGTTGGTCTCTTTAATACGTTGGGAGCGACAGGTGCATATACACTTGGAAATGATGACAAAGTGAATCTGTTTCGATTTGTCAGCTGCGGACGAAGAAGTGCTGAGAATTTGCTTCTCTTTAAAGAGTTTACGGTTTCTTTTGACTTGTACACATGGATTGGTTTGGTTGGCGTTATATTAACATTTTCAGCATTGCCTTACATTCTGCATCTATCGACCAGATGTACAACACACACTCCGTATAGATTTTTTGATCTCAACATCCGTTATTACCTAGGTCAGGACAATCCCTTTTCTAATCGTTTTCTGGCGGACGACTCGGTTCGCTTAATTTATTTGTCCGCATCACTGGTTGCCCTTGTGATTAGCAACGCATATAAAAATGAGAATATGCTCAAAATCATTGAACCAAGATACATTACGAGATACAAACACGCATCGCAGTTGAAACAGGCAAATTTCACACTCTATTATAGGTTTAATATACATGTTAGTGAAGAGTATCAAAACTTTAAAGAAACATCAGTTACAAAAGGTTATTTCAGTGATTTAGTTGAGCCGCGAATTGGAATGGCATTTTATCGTGAAATCCCGTATAATCATGTGGCGCGCACTTTTGAAGAGGAGGTTGTTATTCGTTTTGCTCGTCATCACCCCGAAATGGCTCGTGTTATTGAAGAAACAAGAAATGACTCGTTCAACTTTTCAGGTAATTGGACAGAGAGAAAATACACAACTGACGATGAAGACGTTCATATGTTTGAAATCAAGTTTTTGAAAAGAATGAATGAAGTTATTCAGTCCTATTTTCTGGAGTGTCGAAAGTCTGCTGTGGTTCTGCCAAACCACTTGGCACACCAATTTGCAAAGTTACTGTCAATCAGAAAACCCAAGCTTGAAAGATTTGTTGATATTGGTGAAGACACCTATGCTCCGATCCAGCATTTTATTGTTTTTCATGATATTTTGCCGCCGTATATATTAAATAGGCTGAACAGATTGCAAGCTACTGGAGTGTTTGATTTCTGGCAGAGTTTAGTTGCAGAAAAATTTGCTTACACTGTTGATAAACGCGTTCCACTAATACCACCGGATATGTCTGGAAACGTTTTAGTAATATTTGCTGTGTTTTTGTGCGCATTATCAATTTCGACAATATCCTTTGTGGGAGAACACATTTCCATGCATTGGCGTTTTGTGTTTGGACACTGTGGAATTATGATCAAAACAATTAGGAAATTTGTAATATGGTATATTACACAAGTCTTCATGTTTTCAATATACTCTATCTATGCCCGTTTGAAGCGATTTTTTAAATTTTGAAGTCCACAATTTCAACTTATAGTGAATGTAAATAAATGGAAAAATAAAATTTAACTGATGCTTAGTAAACTAGTATTATGTCGACATAAAAAGCTTAAAATTTAGTTGCTAAAATATTAACCCATGTATTTCTAGTGAATTGTAAATCGATTAAACATTCATCTTTTGACCTAGTGTCCATCTAGCAAAAATGTGGAATTTTTGTAAATTATTTAGCACCATTCCACTGAATTTTATTGATAGTTGTATTTAAAATGGTTTCATTAGAATGTGCTAGAATATACAATTTGTATTGGAAAGAATGCCCTGTAATTTTACTGAAGGTTACAGCGCTAGTCACGGACTTATTCATCTGGGAATTTTTTGCTAGCTACCGCACGCAGCTACCAGTCTTTAACCGGCGATACATAGTGGCCACGCAACGCTGCGATATGATGCAGGTTGCCTACCTGCAAGTGAATAACTCCGTGACTAGCACTGTAGATCACCACATGTATGCTGCGAATAGTTAAGGGAACCCCTATGGCCATTTCTAATATTTCAAGCAACTGGACTACCAGAATACACACTCATGAAAATGAAGGCATTTGTAGTCCAGTTTCGCAAAAAGGAAAACAACGCTCTGAAGTTCTATTTTATAGAATGCAAAAGAGCAGGCTTAATTCTGCCAAGCTATAAATGCTGGTAACAGACGTTTTCATCGCCATCATTTCATCGCCTAAACTTTTCATCGCCGCATCATTTCATCGCCTTATCGGTTCGAACTATAATGGTATTCAAATAGCTGTTATACTAAACTAATATTTTAGGTTCTTTCTTTAAATTAGATGATAGTATTTGATAATACACATTTTTTAAATTATTGAATTATTAGTACTAGCATCGCAGTTGATTTCCCGGAACGTAATGTAGGTTTTTAAATGTCAAGATTTACTTGTTTTGTTATTTTTCCAGAAAAAGTTAATATGAAATGTTACTTTGTGATCGTTTAACCATACATGCATTTTAACGAAAACACTTAAAGGGAATTTCAAAGATTTTGACCTTTTCCCTGCGACTTGGTATATAATTTAACAAAATATGTAACTATTTTCTCATTGCTCCATACGGCTCTTTAATATAGTTTCCAGAAATCGATAAACAGTTTAGAGTTATTGTTTATTTTATGGATGTGAGAATTTTGTGGTGGTTAGATAATTGAGTAATATATCCGAACTCAACAACAAAGAATTCCATACTTCTATACTTTCCAAATTAAAAAAAGTTCAATATGACATGTAATTAAAAAATGAGTTTACCAAAGTTATTAAACTTAATTAAATTTTATTTCCTTCTGAATATTTCAAATTCTCACATCTTCAATATGGCAGCAAGAATACTCTTTTGTAATACCACCCTTAGACAGCGGGATATGCTCAAAACACTTTAAATGAACATTATCAATTACTATCATCTAATTTAAAGAAAGAATCTGAAAAATTAGTTTAGTATTAACAGCTATTTGAATATTATTAGAGTTCGAACCGATAAGGCGATGAAAAAATATGACGATGAAATAGTATGGCGATAAAATGATGTCGATGAAATGACTAGGCGATGAAAAGTTTAGGCGATGAAAACTTCGGTTACCAGCATTTATAGCTTGGCAGAATTAAGCCTGTTCTTTTGCATTCTATAAAATAGAACTTCAGAGCGTTGTTTTCCTTTTTTCGAAACTGGACTACAAATGCCTTCATTTTCATGAGTGTGTATTCTGGTAGTCCAGTTGCTTGAAATAATATATGAAATAGTATGGCGATGAAATGACTAGGCGATGAAATGACCAGGCGACCAAATGATGGCGATGAAATGACTAGGCGATGAATTCTCGGCGATGAAATGATGGCGATGAAATATCCAAATCATAAATGCTTGGATTTTTTTAAATGTGTCATTGCAACGTCTCTAATTAGACCGATTTGCGGGTATTGGAGAGAGGGAGTACGGTGTATTTTGTCATAATATCTGGTTCCACTGCATTACACCATGGCATTTATTAGAACGATGGGGCAGCTTGAAATCAATTGGAATATTTATTTGATTTTAGGCAAAACTTGACTGCTATCGTATTGGCTTATTTTGTTGAACAGCGGATTCTGTTGACACCACCAGTTTTTCGTGACATTTGTAATTCTTTTTGTTCGACTTGGAATCTCGATATTCGGTATTTTGTATAAGCACCTCGCATTTCATTTTCCTGTTCCAATTAAAGATGTAGAAATTCTGCTAAAAGTTCTTTAAAAATGTATATCCGATTCATTCAACTTCATATTTAAAATAATAAATAAGGTAAGCAACGAGTGTTTAAAATACTTTCTATTTATTAAGTATTCCGACGTTTCGATCTATACTTAGATCCTCATCAGGGAACGAATATAATTTTGAACAGAAAAGAGAAGAAAATCAAAGTAAAAATGAAAAATTTTATATCTTCAAAAAATCTTTTTTGGATCGGATCTTTGATAATATTGAAAAAGAATTCATTCCAAAAAACAAAACAAATTCATTTGAAAGTTAATTTGTAGTTGTGTATAAAATGCATGTATCAGCGAAAATAATTTGTAAATTGTCTAAAAAATAAAAGTAGCTGACAATGTTTGGTCTGTTTTTTCGCATTCTCGATAGTTGTGTAAATTGACCAAAGAGTTTGGTAATAGTTTTTATTCAGCGTGTAGTTGACCAATAATATAAGCCCCTTAATTACTACATTTTTTAGCTTCGTGGTGAAACAGTCTATGTTATTATTAAGAAAATCCAATTTATTATAACTAACAGCAAAAAATTTAGCACAGGTTTTTTGTATCTTTGAACTGTACATCATAAAATCAATTTTGCTCTAATGGAAAGTAATTCTGAACTGAAAAGTCGCTAACCTATAAATAAGTAATCACGTACAAATATGAAAGTTTCTGAATTTATGAGCGAAGTCCATTACATGTAGAACATATTGAAAATAATGGTTGTTTGATTTATGCTGTTTATTCTGACAAAAATAATTTTGGTCTTGTCGATTCTTTCGTAATAAAAATTACTAAATAATCGCTATATACATAAGTTGTTCACAAAACTCAGGACAGTCTCACAAGTAATAGTTGTCAGTAATAACAGTAAAACATAATAAGCGATAATGCTCATTGTAATTTCTGCATTACTGCATACCGACCAGACCGGCGCCAAACTGCATTAAGCGAGCGAGAAAACTTGCACACAAGTATTTTTTTATTCATAGTAAACGCATTTTCTTTTCATTCGCTAAATTCCATATCAGTTAAAAGATAAAAAACAGGGAGCTTATTGTTTGCATTAATAGCTTCATGTTTACCTATGCAGTAGGTATTATATCAATATAAATGATCCATGAGTGTATTTTTGCACAAATCACTGCACTCCAGTTTGCTGATAATTTTTCATCAAAATGGATAAGCAGAAAGCAAAAAGTTTTTTATTCTTTGGATATATTCTGTTACCAACCTAGAGCTCATATAAAACGTTTGTTCCTTTGATAACATTCCAACTCGCATAACTCAAACACTTACTATCAAAATTTTTGAAAAACAATAGACGTATCTAAATTTTGAAGATTGCAACCTATTCAACGTCTTACAATGGAAAAGTGGCAAGAGCATCACATTCAAAAAAATCTGATGGAACTTATCAAAAATACAGATTGCAACAGTCAATTTATTGCTGAGCTCAGTACCTATAACGTGCTTGGCCTGATTGACATTCAAATTTTCGTAAGTTAATTATAACTTTTTTAACTGAATAGATACTTAAATACTTTTTAAAGCATGTTTTTCGTCACAGGAGAGTACAGATTTGACAAGGTTTGAGAAATCTATGAAGTTGTACGAAATTCTTAAAACCAGGGCTGACTCCTATGAAGCCTTGATGATGTCATTGGACAATACTCGACAATCAGGCGCCTTGAAAATACTAAGGAATAAACAGGCAAAATTGCGCAACTCTGGTTACATTTCCTATGACAAGAATAACATATTGGGAAAGGGAGCTTTTGGAACAACCGTGTACAGGGGAAAGTTCGATGGAAAACTGGTCGCCGTTAAAGTTGTCAACTCTGATCAACTCGAAACGAGTCAGGCACTGAGAGAAATCGATATTTTGAAGGAACTGGAGCATCATGAAAATATTCTGCGCTACTATCTTGCTGAAGGAGGGGAAAATTTCGTGTACGTAGCACTGGAACTTTGCGACATTAGTCTTCAAGATGAAGTGAAAACAAATATGATGAAAATGGATGCTGCCGATATTCTTTTAAAATGTGCTGCAGGGCTGGCTCATCTTCAAATTTTCAGTCGGTTCAGTAAGTATCTCTGCAGCTTCAGGAATTGTAGGAACTACCGATTATATGGCCCCGGAAGTACTTAAATGGGCTATGCTGAACGAAGCTTCAATGGTACCCGTCAAAATGGTATGAGGGCAGATTTTAATTTTGACTCAAAAATCAATTCAATTTATTAATTATCTAAAAAATTCAAAATAATATGTCTATTTTTTGTTGTGTAGACAACCGCATGCGACATATTTGCTCTAGGTTGTGTGTTCTATTTTACTCTAACCAAGGGATACCATGCTTTTGGAGTAGGATTTCAACGACCGCATTACATTGTTGAAAATAAGCCCCAGCTTGACAGCTCATTGGTCAGTGCCGACTGGATGCAGGTGATAGCATTAATGATTTCACATCAGCCAGAAGAACGACCGTCAGCAGAAAATGTTCCAGTAATGTTAGCAATTTTTCAAGAAAATTCAACTGAGGACAAAATCGAAATGCAGCCAAGTGCTTGTGCACCAGAAGAAACTGTTCATTCGCAATATGGTAAAACTTGAACCTGTGAATTTGAATTTGATTTAAGTAAATAATACAATTAGTATACATGTAATAATGTATTGACTACTTTTTTCTAGAAGGGGATGGTCAGCCAGAAACAAGCAAGAATGAGATGGAAACAACCAATAATGGAAATGCTAATGTTTCCACCCAACCTGTTGACACAGCCACAAATCCACCAGTCAGTACGAGTACTAATAACACGGTCATTGAGCCATGGAACGGAGAGTGGACAAAGGTTGCTGGAGTAAAAGTTCCTCGAATTAACACTAAAACAGTATCAAAGTATTTTAGGTCTAAAAGGTAGAAATTTAAAATGTAAGCAAAATTGCATGATTTATATTTAGAAAAGTACATAAAAATATTGTCAATTTCTGTATTGTAGCTTGAATTTAAAAACAGTTTTCATCAGGAGTATTTTTATTACGAACAACAAGTTCGTTCTGTATTAGTTCTATCTACTAAATTACGTTTTTGATACATGCGTGACCGCTAAATTTTGTCTTTAATTCCAGCGGTATATTTGGATAGGAACTAAATTTAAAGAATGATAATTATTTGTTCAGTTGTCATTAGCACGTAATGAATATGTCTGCTTCCTGCAATATGTTCGAAACGTTTCTAAATACATTACAACTTTCTTTATTACCTATACACAAAGGTTGCAAGCCACAAATATTAAAAAAATTGATATTCAGTAGTAATTTGACATGCTTATTAATATGCTAAAATTCAAAAAATTGTTTGCTGCACTATATAGCACAAAAATTGACGATGAATTCTAATTTTTGATCCATTCAAATATTTTAAAAAATTTATATTCAGTAGTAATTTGACATGTTGATAAATATGTTAAAATTCAAAAAATTGTTTGCTGCACTATATAGCACAAAAATTGACGAAGAATTCTAATTTTTGATCCATTCAAATGTTCAAAAAAATTGATACTCAGAAGTAATTTGAAAATTGATAGAAGCGAACATTTGTAGTGTTGTCAGCTCCAAACTGCCTAAATCGCATCCGTACAATAAAGAGTACGAAGCTTCAAT
>JAHZMT010003015.1:0-13398 GCA_027743785.1 Sinhomidia bicolor
CGTGTATCCTTACATTGTACTTGAACTAAAGTGACAGGGAAAAAATTACATGTCAGTTTTAAAGACGTGGTCGAAATAAGATACCCTAATCCTATCCCTTTGCCATGTTCATTTTATGACACAACTCTGAAACGAGATACTGAAACTGAACAATTTAAAATGTTTGCTTACCGTCATAGCAAGTGCCAGTGTGATCACAGTCAGCTTCTCCTTCCATTGGTGGCTTGAATAAATAAATAGATAATTATTTTTTAAGGATTAGCTTTCCATAGACAAAAAGCTATGCCAAACATTGTAAAACTTACCTTGAATGTTCCAGGGTTAAGATCTTCAAGGTCGATTGGCATAGAGGGTGGTGGACGAGTGATATCATTTTCGAGTTTCGTGTTCTCATCACACATGCCTTCCTGATATTGTCCCAATGGACTTCCGTTATCAAGGAGTGGTCGTTCAGTGTTCAAGTAAGTTGCAGGTCCATCGGGAAGAGTATGATGGTCAAGATGGTACAGTTGACAGTTGTACATGGATGAGGTGGTGCCAGAAGCTTGAGGTTTGAAGAGGAAAGATCGGCATAAAAATTCATCCTCCGTTTCACATGCACGTTTGCAAGCAGACAGGCCAGAGGTTTGCATTTCTTTGTCAACGTAATAGTGAAGTCCGACATAGTGGGCAATTCTGTCTTGCGGTCTCTGTAAAACGAACATTAGTAAAATTATTATATTATGCTAAAAGGTTAGAACACCAATTTGTCGGTTAAATCAAAAGATAATTATTTTCATTGAATGAGAGTTACAAGAAAACAAAACATTCAGCAGCCATGTATTCAACTAGGACAAATACGAAAACCATTTTCTTACGAGTTTACACGCGCTATAAATTTATTCAAAATCGTACATACGTATATTCAGCACAGTTCTTAATAGACTTGCCATTTGTTCACTTGTCCATTAAATGAAGATGTTATTTATGATGACAAGTGATTTCAGTGTGAAGACTTTTCCTTACACCCACCTAACCAACCACATGCATACATGCAAATTGAAGAAGCAAACATGTTTTTAATTTTTTGACATAGGTATATATTAAATGGGCTATTAATACACTATTATTATTGCACTCCAACAACTGTAACTTTTATTACAACAACATAACTTATCAAATATGACAAGTTTGTTGAAGGATAATATCTTTCTTGAGGGCTAAATTAATCCTTCTCACGCGAAATAAATTATACATTACATTACGGAACCTGACACCTCTGCAAAAAAAGATATATTTTTTATCATGTTTACACGTGGAAGAACTGAAAGCTCCATTTAATGCATCAACACGAAAAAAATATTCAACAAAGCATTTGTCCCGAGGAGCTTTTGAAAATCGCACCTTTCAGATGTGTACGCACTTTGCGCATTTTGAAATGTAGTTTAATGCACTCACGCACCGGACGCATTTGCTCGATCAGTTGCCTCTCTACAGCAATCATCCCCATGAATGAAACCTAATTATCACACAAGTAATCTATCTGTGTATATACTCTGCCCAAAAGAATGGATTTTTTTATCCGAGCTGTATGTAATCCTTTTCGGTGCGAATTGAATTAACTTTTTTAAATCTGACAAGGAGCATGTAAAGTTTTTTTTTCTGCGTGAGTTTTGAGCGCACCAAGCAGTGCAATGGGGAAGAAGAAACCAACGCCATGTATACTTGTCCCACTCTGTGGCAAAGTCATGATTTATATTTTCTTGGGCTTAAAGCTCAGAAAGTTTTTAACATAGTTATTAGTTACATGATGATTTTTTGCTTGCATCTTCAATTTAAAAGATTGCCGTGCTGATGATGATGATGATGACGATAGCGATCAAAGACGTTCCGTTGTGTTGCATCGGTTGCATTTAAAAATCCTACGTGTCTTTTTTATAATATCAAAAGACCCTTATATTTTTTCTGGTGATCAACAATGAGTTAACATTTTAATTGTGATGTGCATCCCTGCTCTTTCATATATGTCGTGCTGTAATCAGTTTTTTTTCTTTTTCTTCTTCCTTTATATCTCTAGTTGACGGATAACGAAGAAATTTGAACGTATGAAATTAAACGTCGGGAAATTTATTGGAAATATGTGATTTACTTGCAGAGGTAAACTATAGGTAGGTACCTAGGTATGTATATTTAAGTAGGATTAAACAATGTACGCTTTATTCTGCCAGTCAACAATAAAAATCAACCACAGTAAGTAGTAGACTACCTAAGAGTAAGGGGAAAAGAGTTGAACCGACAATTGTTGTTAGTTGCTGCTACTATAAAATGTGAGTGTAGTTAAAATTTTGATATGGTAAAGTACAAAGTAGGTAGGCATGTGTGAGCATATACGTATTATTATGTGTGTACATGCTCTATTATACGTGGTAAAACACAAAAAGCAAAATTTGAAACATGAGGGAAGCGTTTTCGCACCACTGGCGCCGTTACTCGCTCTACCTACTTCTGAAAACACAATGGTAGTATATAGATAGATATATACCTGTGCACAAGAACATAACAATGCAATAAGATCCTTTTACAGACGGATTCTGCCATTTTTGAAGGATTTTCCTCGTGTCGCCACAATTGCGACAGATAATCAAAATCTAAGCCACAAGACTTTTTTTTCAACAAAATCATTTTCATTCTATGCAACTCGGACAGTTGATCATAGCATTTTAGTAGTAGCCCATTGACATGTCAGCATGTAGCTTGAAAATGGCTTGCTAACTGCAACTCTACTAACTAGTTATGCTGAAATGCAGTGTCCGTGTCAAACATTTTACCTGAAGGAGTTTAGGGTCAAAAATCACTTCTCACAGAAGGCAACAACAACAAAAACACAGAAACCGGTAAAAAATCAAATTAGGTTTACGTAATGCTCAACATGTTCATAGCAGCTTTGATCAAACTGAGAGAGGAGAAACTTTTGCAACTACTGTTCTGAAGAGACGCGTCAAATAAATCAGAAATGTATATTGTGACCAAAAATCATTTTCAATCGATACGTACATACATACTCGATGGTATTATATAAAAAAGGCAATGGCATCATTGTATCATCATCACCATCAAATCATGGTTGATTTGACAGCCAGGAGGACAGCATGACATACAACAGAATCCAATTAGGATGTTGGGTAATAAAATAAATATCAAATGAAACAAGACTTGTACGAGCTGCATTGAATCTTAAAATTTAAAAAAATTGTCTATAACATTAAAGTACGCAATAAAGGGATTGAAAAGTTTTTCATGGATCATCATCATCACTCGGCCAGGTTGCCGGAATCGACAATTTTTTCGTATTTATTTATGGGACTCGTTGTTGATCGTAAAATAAATTCGACCTAATGTGAGCAAACCAGTAAACCAAATAACGGCCTTGCAATGCAGTGCAGTACATGTTTTGACAAGCCGTTCCTAGTAAAAAAAAGTTTTTGCTTCTCTTGCCGAGCCCATCATGTGATGTATGTACCTGCCTAGACTTTACAGGTGTGTTTATTTGTACAACACATTACACCTTTACATTTTATACTTTGTGTGAGTTTTGACGTCAATGAATTAACAAGCTCGGTGTGTTGCTTTTGACAAGTGCTCACCCTGGTTTTGTCATCTTCCTTCATGATGATTCATGATATACAATTTTTCACTACATGCATATATTATTTTAGTTTTGCAACAAAGTTTTCCCCTGAAAAGTTTAATTCGCTGCAACTGTCAATAGCAATTTCAACGTAAGCTCTTATTTTTTGGGCTACTCATTTACAGTGCAGAAACCTTTTAGCTGCTGCTGTTATGCATCATGATTTCAAAACCACACATTAATTCGGTACGTTTTTGAAGGCTATAAGGCAACAGAAGAGCAGGCACCTTTGGCTTCAAGGCAGTTATCAAAACAGTATCTCTTAATGATGATGCTTCCTATAAATTTTTAAAGATGTAGTGGGCTGATAGAACCGCAATGAACTGTACTGGCGAATTTTAAAATCTTTATTTTACAGTAGCCAGAAGTAAACTACTCCACTTTAAATCGTTTCACCACAACAATCGACGATATAAAAAAACAACTCTTTTAAAATAGGCAATTGTCTTTTTTTTCAAATGATTGAGTGAAATATGTTGTGACCAGCCTATAGTGCCTAAAACCGATAAAATTGAAATTCTCAGATAGTTAAAAATTCATTAACCTTTCATTCATTTTTTTATTGTTTGCTCTACCACTCACTCACCTAGTTAGGCATTTTATATTTATAACGATTTTTATCATTTTCAGCACATTAACCATAAACACCTTGAGTTGTTTCAAAAAATCGTTTACTTCTTGACCAAGTTTTTCAATCTTAACAAGCTGTTCTTTGCTCAAACTACAGAAAAAAGTTATAAGCACAAAATTGTCCATTATCTTGGCTTGCAATATTATGCAGGTCTTTAAACTCAACATGCAATCCTTCAATTTTCCTAAATTCTACTTCCCTTCCCATAAAACATTAATTTTAGTGAAAAAAACATGTTCATACCTACGCAAGCATAACTAGACATTACATACATATAAACATATCTACAACAATGGAGGTTACGAAAACATTTTTTTTTAATTTTTCGTCTGCCTGCATGGCGCTGTCTGCGTGTGCAAATGTGCACTACGGTTATATCATCATGCACTTTAGCACCATTAACCGCTGAATTATTATTACCTGTAGTTTCTTTATACTTGTTGTGCTGGTGCCGGTGCGAATAACACTTTCAAAAGCTCTATAAATTCAGGTTAGGACTTTTTCGTAAAGATGAAGAAGAAAACACACTTTTCAAGGTGAGCGTAACATTTTTAAGTCAATAAAATGAAAATGATATTATTACCATTTCTCGTCTTCACTCATGTAAGCCGTTTCCCTTACACTATCGTCATAATTAGATGATGATGAGATGAGAGCATTGCATTGTTGTTGTATAAAAAAGTACTGTTTGCAGTATGTACGTACAACCAAAAACATGTGTATAGTTTCTTTTTTTTCACCTACACTTCTCAATAACCCGGTTTAGACCATGCATCAAACTAAATTAGCCAACATCAATGCTGCATTTTTCCCTCATATTGAATTCTAGGGGAAAAAATCAGCACCAGAAACGGTTATTCTATTGAAAACACACACACACATACGGCTTCTCAGACTGTTTTGTTATTCAAGCAAAACATTTTGAATTTTAAACGGAACTAATTTCTACTTTTTATGTACACCCTTCTGTTGTGTGTCCAATACACCAAGTTTTTCAGTGGCAAATAAATGGACAAAGGTTACGAAAATCAAGAAGCGTGTGTAAGCATGCAACAGTACACATGTGAATAGGTGCATGTGTGACAAAGACAACATACATGTGTTTGCGCCTGTATAGTACTATTGCATGCGACAAGGAGGAAACATTTTGTTCATTATTTTACTACCTGTTGCTTCTTTAGTTTCCCATTTATTATATAACTTATATAAAATTCTCAAAGTGACATGAACCAAATAACAACCATGAGCCTGTCTCGCCGTTTCTCATGAATGGATGACCAGTTTTTGCTGTTGTTGTTCCCGTGTGCTGACAAATGATACAAGCAGATCATAGGAGGCGGCATGAAAAGATGAATCATGAGTAGGGATGGAAAGTCATCAATCTAAAAAAATATATTACCTGTCTTTTCTCTCGTCTTCAGCAACTTTTCTCTCACATTATTTTATCGATTATTTACTAATAACTGTTTTCTTCTCTTTTTGCTAAAATAACTGCTACTGCTACTAGTGATGCATGATGTGCTCCAGTGAATTACATTGGTATGGTATCACATGTGGCTATTATGTGCAGATGCCTAAATACTTATACCTGCTGACGGTGATCCCTTTTCTAGAACGAGCAATAACAAGACCATCTAACTGTACAGCTTATTGAAGCACAACGTTGACTTATTATGTACTGTAGTTAGTCTCTCGTATGAAATTACAATGGAACTTTTCTCCGTTTTGTGTACGTACTAAATTGCAAGAAGCACGCATAGCAATCAATCAACAGACGAACAGAGGGTGTCTAATGTCCATTGTTGTTACTTTGATAAATCTGTACGAGCAGAGCTAGAGTTTAGTTTCTATTCAAGTTCAATAGAGAAACCGATTAGCAACATGATATTTTTTTATCTAGAAAAAGAACAAGAAACTGGACTGTAGCTCTATTAGTAATTCTATATGCTGCTGGGACGGTCGCCGGTGAAAATGTGATAATGGTGCAAGAAAAGGATCTCATGATTCATTCTGATTACTACAAGCACATAAGTGCCAATTTCAAGTTTCATGCAAAGAAATCGTTTATCTCCGAAAATGGCTCAACTGTCGACACGTAAATGGTTCAAGATAAAGAACAAACTGTTTCTTCATGTGCAATTTTTATATCAGCATAAATCTCTCAAGGTGCACACATTAAAGCAACAGGATTAGCAACTTAGAATGTTGGTAGATAAGTTTGCTAAATTTAATTTGCATAAAGGTAAATAAAGTAATGAGATGAAAATGTAATGATGCGTATACTTGTATAAGATCAAAACTGTAGTATGCCCTGAGAAACTGACCCTCATTGAGTTATTGTAATGTTTTGTTTTCTTGCATGCAAAAAAAAGAAGTAAGTTTACATATTCGTATTTCTTAATTACCTCGTTCAAGCAAGCAGCCAGACAAGCTTCCTTTGTTGAGGTGAAAATGAGGGAGTCATCGTTGTTACGGATCATCTTGTTGGGTACTCTCTCAAACGTCCATGGTCTAGAGCAGACTTTTTCTGAAAATAAAGAAAGGGAAAGCAAAATTAAGATCAAATCCAGATAATAGAATAATGACACCTATACTACATATCTTATTTATGGTATTAAATATCTCAAAAAAATTCACAATTTTATGTCAACATATCTTGTACAAATTTGTTCAGATAATTCAATTCCACCAGACAATCGGCAAAAAATTTGAAAAAAAGATTTCTCTTTCTTTAAAGTCAACAACATCATTATGTTCATCATCATTTTTCTGTTTCATGACCTCCTATCAAAGAAATAAATGTACATAGCATACTTACATGTGCACATAAAATGCATTTGAGTATCTGTAATAATATGTACATTTCTAATTAAGGCTGTGCAGCTTTTATACTGTATCTCCTCCAATACATTTTATAAATAAAACACCGGGAAAGAATAATGTTGGTTTTTTTTTCTTCTTTTTCTAAAATTGCAGGCAAGTTCTAATAGAGAAACTTCTTGTCCAATATCTCATTGATAAGGTGAAAAAATGAAACCAAGTCATCAGAATTCACACCGTCAAACTCTCACGTGATTTAAAATGAGAACACTCACGACAGCCGTGTCTTGAAGAATTGCATTGTGCATTACCATTTAATGTGGATGCAACCATTATAATGTAGCAGCAGCATTATTATGACGCATTGCATTGTAATGATGATGTGAACTTTGTTCAACACACACCTTTCCTCTTACAACCCAATTGCATTATTGTCAGTTACTCTTGCAGAGCAGTTCACATATACATTTCACAGTGTAATTTCCTGGGAAAATTCAATCCAACTTTAACCTGCCATGCCTATCTACATTGTGTACATTGTTACGCGCTGTATATCTTCATCAGACGACATGTCTTCAAGACTTGATTTCTCAGCTTGTTTAAACTGTACACCATGTTTAGTTACATACCTATTTGCATTTCCCCCAGTTTCAACACTGCCATCACCACCACCACCATCATGAAGACTGATCATCACTATCTAACAATCGTGTATTGTCAACTATCTCATACTCATGATGCCACTTTTAAAAATTGTATCATCATCATCCGCGTAGCATTATCATTCTAATTACATTAACATCCACGAAAAAGGGTTTAAAATTTTCATCTCATTTGAATGCGCGTCTGCCTCTCTCTCTCTATTTTCTGGTAATAATCAAATCTCCGCCATAGTGTGTACATAATACAGTGAAAAAAAGATTTACATTCGCATACAACGCAGGTAACCAAGTTATCTTTCACCGACAGCGACGACAAGGACAACAAAGCCATTTGACAGGATCTTCCTATATGTATATAATAAGCATTAAAAGTGCTATCTTGTCTGATTTGACCAATATCTAGATGACCTGGTTCCTAAATTCAAGAAAAAATCCCGTAAGTACGTTCAACGTTCCTTCTTTTTCCACTGCTCTACTTACTTTTGCGAAAGACGACCAAGCCATATCCTTTCCTTGACAGCAGCAGTGAGCAGCGAAAGAGATGAAGAAAAAAATAAGCATTTTTGCTCTTGACTTGCTCATTACTCTTGCCTTATTGCATTACTACACTGATGATAGTAACTAAAGTTTGTTAGCTGTTTGCTGATACTTTTAGAGAGGAAAGTACATTTATATTATGTTTTATTATTCACAGCAAAAACAGAGAATGCAGGGAGACTTATTGCAAATCTCTTATACTTTGTTACTACTACTACACGGCGTGTCCAAAAGTACTCGTAAAACCAGCACCAGTGCAGCGCACTGCAACGCCATCAAAAAGCTCGTCACAAGGAACTCTTCTTAATCGTAATCGTGTACATTACTTTTTCTTCACATTTTTTTCACAAGAAGCGATTCTTATACGACATGGTACGAAGGCGAAACGGCCGATACATAATCATGATGATGGTGATGACGAGAAAGACGGCAGTGATGGTGATATGAGCACGAGTGAAGATTGTAGTACCCTAGAAAGCGATGAGATGAGCACATCTTGTTCCCTCTCTTCTACTGATTGTTCTCGTAAATCATCATTTTCACTGCAAAACGTAATAACTGTTGCATTCGTGATAAATTTTCTTGACATTAAAATGCACAAAAAAAAGTCTAAACAACCTCTAGCACAATTTTTTTTCAGTCAAGGCAAGCGGGTGTTTTTATTCGCGAATATGTGTGTAAATTATCGGGTGAGTATTTTTAAGATTTTCTGTTATTTATTATATTATTATTATTATAAAAGGTGAGAATTAGGGGACAATACCCGTTCATTCTGCTTCACTTCCTTTACTAATTTACCTTATAAAAGCAATAAATCATCATATATGGGTGGATTGAAATGATAAATGTAATCTATGATATAGCTAGTGTTTTAAATAAATGGGTTTTGTTACAAGGGATAAGTAGCATACTAACATGCCTACCTATTTTGAAAACTGATTCGGTCAAAAGATACAATGCAACATTATCACCTTCTCGCCACAATTGCCACAATGTGTTTATTCATTATTGTTTGTAAACCGTTTCTTTTGGGAAAATGGTTTTTTTGGTAGAAACAAAAGCGTTTCACGGGAATATGCTGATAAAAAAGATTACGAGATTTCAAGGCGGTGAGATAAGAAACCAAAACGGACAATTATGTAAACAGCCTGAAGAAACTAATCTAAATTGCTTATTCAAATCGATTCGTTTAATAGGTTGCTCGAATCGACACTTGGCTCATGGCCTGTGACGAGAGGACGAGAATGCATGATGCATCATGCATGCGATGTAGGTATGCTTTGGTATTGTTTTAAAACTGATGCGCCAACAATGGATTCAAAAAACAACAGATAATTTCTTAATGTTTATTTACATAAGGTTAGTATGTCCCATGCAGCAGACAGACAGACGATTGTTGTGAGGTTTGTAACATCATAATAATAATAACAGTCGCAAGTCACAAATAGTCTCCCATAAAAAAATTTATGACCAACTAAATATTCCTGATTAGATATGCATGCATAAAAATATGCTAGTAAATATTACATGATTCCATACTAAAAAGATACGTGCTTTTTTATACAATCATAACGGTGAAATATGCCAGTTTTAAATAATTGCATATAAAAATTCCAAATCTAAAAGAGATTGTGTATTGAACGGAACTTCATTAATCTTGTATAGTATGCAGTATATAAAGTTACGAAACCCTATGACTTCGGCACGAAGCAAAATAATATACTGTATAAATTATTTGCTAATAAATGCAGCCCTTTTGCTTTATGGGACAACCATTAACCTTCAAAACATGCAAAAGGTCAGTAGCAATTACGGGTCCATGATCTTCCCCATTTTTTTCAAAAATGCTAAATTCAACAAAGGTATGTAAATTACTAGAATGTTTTATTCATTATCTTTCAGTTTAATTTTTGTTTATATTCGAAAAAAGCACGGTCTGTAGTAAAGAATGATCGATTAAGATGTCTACTTTTGTATATATGCACCTATTAGCAGTGTCCGTCAATTTTCGGCAACTTTGCAAATACGTGTGATTGCAGAATGAAGATTGTACCTACGCTCAATTTTTTTATATTTCTCCAAATACCAACTCTTTATTATTATGATATCTGTGAGTTTCAAGTGAAGAAGCCAATAACACGGATACGAGCAAAACGTAAAATTAATATCGATAACAAGTAGACATGATCTTACGTCTATCTAGGAAGTCGTGATAAGTTTGACAGGTACACGTGTGAAAAAACAATGAAGTGCGAGCAAACTCAGTTCACACCTTCTAGTCATGTTAGTATCACGCTAAAACACTAAAAGTCGGGTTTTATGCAAAAGATAAACCGTCTAGACGGATGAAATAATTATTGAGTTGGATTATGCAAGGAATATATATAAGTATATTTCCAACTGAGACTTTGTGTCTATTTCAGTCGTGGTGATCCTGTCATATCATATTGGATTCTAATGCAAATAAGTAAATTGTATTTTTTTTAAAATCGGCAAAAAGTATAAAAAGTCAAAAATCAATGCAAATTTTAAAACTTTGTCGGTTGCGCAAAAGACAAATGTTATTAGTCATCCACACATTTACATTGTTTATATACCTATTTACTTATCTACTCATAAAAAGTAAGCAACAATAATAAATAGATTATACATGTTTTAACATTTTATATATTATAGCCATCAATATTATTTAAACGACAACTGATTTTCATCAGAAATGGGAAAATGTCGCACAGCACATTATGCAGTATTATTTAGTAGGAGGACGGGGACAATGAACTGCTTCGTGAATAGCAAGGAAATCGTCGATAAATTTGTATCCCGATAAAATCAATGTGCAACAAGTTCTCTTTGTAGTGATACACGCATACATACATACATGCTACACAACTGCTACTCTACCTACTCAATTTTCATGCATTTTTTTGAAGAATTACATCTTTTGAAAACATTCCACGCGGAATACCATACAAACTTCAAAGTAAAGTCGGCATTTGTAAAGAATGATCATATATTCTCCTTTCCTCCTCCCTCTCTATTCTTCACAGCACATTATTCTGTTAAAAATGTACAACGAAGAAAAAGAAAACTTACTGTTTCAGCAATTTGCGGTGTACCTACAAAGTAGCAAAATGCTCGTGTTTCAGTAAAAAAAATTACTACAGCCCGTTTGATAAGGACATCCATGCGCTTACTTGCTAGTTTACCTATCTATACCTACATCATCGTTTTTCCATTATTGATTCCATGAACAATCGGCGCAAAAAAATAACGCCTTTCAATTCACGTACCTACCACAACGACCATCATTGCAAAAAAATATCAGTAAAAAGCTAGCACAAAGGGGCATTATTATTATTATTACTACCGAAGCACCTAATCCCAAAGTTTATCGATGTATTGACCAGCTGAACTATAAAATGCGGTGTTAAGAACGTCGAACGTAGAATTGATGAGAGCAATAAAAATACGTATTGGCTCAATTTTCACCGTGTGTGTAAAGTGGGCTTTGTGCAAATTCAGTACATCATTAACACATATGATGAACAAAGCTTACCATTGGTAATTTCAAAAGGTCATCATGATAGACAAATAACTAAAATAGGGAAAAGTTCAGTAGTACAGTTGTAAAGAAATAATTAATTGCAGCAGAGAGTGCAGTTCAGATAGATGAGCACGCCAAAACAAATTCTCTTGTTTAGGCAGTTATCTTCTATTCAGTAGCAGTAAATTATCTTTTTCTTCATTTGATGACTAGTTATCTGTAGGGTAATAAACCCTAAAAATATTATTGATTTTTTGGTGTTTATGGGTCTAACCTTTTATCAGCGTTTGTTTTATTTTATGACGTGCCAACACAATAATAATGAAACGTTTTATTGAAATATTAAGTGAGCATAGAAAAAAGTGTGCAATGCGAGGTTTATTAGCTTGCAAAATTACTTTGGCAAATAGTAACTGTTGTACAGTTCACGTTTACGTTAGTAAATACTTAATTTCTGTTTCCCGTGAGTTTTTTTTGCTTCTCAGAGAAATGCGGTAAAAACTGTTGACGTAACGAATTTTTTTAACGCACAAAGTCATCATGAATATAAGATATTTTTTTCTATCAATATTATGATTTTACCTACCTATTATTTTCCACGTTTGTCTATCATACACACGCAGTTTGGTGCGACGGTATGTGGTTTGTCAAAATTCAAAATTTAGGGAGAGAGGTAAAGAAAGTAGCATTAAAAAAGAGTTTATCCTGAGAGAGTTTACTATTACGCATGTGTGTGTAGACCTACCTACCTACCTGTAAATTTTGTTTATCTACCTATATATCTGCCAAGATAAGTAGGAATAATGCACGATGTTTCTTGAATGATGAAAATTGTGATGCTTACCAGACCGGAAACGATTCGGTCCCGTTGACTTGTATGCACCAGCATCATCATCATCATCAGATTTACTCATCAATTCGTGTGCATTCATCCCAGCTAAATATTATGTGTGTGTGGTGTGTACTTACGATGATGATGAATACGTCTTTCTGCATGTATGTATGCAGATTGCAATATTATTATTATTATTATCTACATACCTATATGTAATAACAACAAGTATTACAAAGTACCTTTTGTGTAAGTATGTCTATGCCTAAATGATGTATTTTTACAATCATGTTTTACGCTGGTGATTTCTTCACCGACAACTACCAGAGACATACATAATTTACACGGCTATTTATGAACTAAACGGTTTTGCCACTGTGAAATTTTTTTTGCTTATTGACCGAACAGGGCATCATTGTTATTGTCGTTGTTGCTGGGTATGTATGTATGTACGTGCATCTGCTACTTGCATATTTTTCCAACTAAAGTATATAATTTGGATTTTCTAGTATAACTTTTATAGCAATAAACGAAGTCTTCAATATTTTAATTTAAAAATGTACGAAAGACAAAAATAAGGTCAAGAAAAAATTTTCTGGTAACGAATTATTGTTAACAACGATAACCACTCACGCAGTGAGCCCAACAAGCCCCACACTGTTTTTTTCTTCTGGTTGGTATTTTGGTAATAACATTAACATTATT
>JAHZMT010003016.1:0-15125 GCA_027743785.1 Sinhomidia bicolor
CTTGTTGCATTAAATTCCATTTCATGCACGCAACCACTTAACTGCATTTAATGACAGTAGAAAAAGTTATTTATGTACGTTAATTTTCTGTTTATTGCTAAAGTCACGTTATTAGCGGCTGCATGAAACTTGGTTCTCAACTCAATGTAGAAATATCCAGTCTGTGGCCATGCTAAAGTAATCCAATAAGAAGCTACGTCTAATAACATTATCGAAATCATGATTTTAGAACATCTGAATTTGGAAATACATGATTTTTTCCTAATTTATGAATACGATGTTGTGTTACGATTACTAACTATTTAAAGCTCACTAACAGCATGTTTCCCGTTCAAGTTGGTACTTGGTTCAACTAATTGAAATGACCCTTGAAATGCATACAGTGAACTTGCATGCAAGTTCGTTGAGTAATATTAATTGGCATTTGTATTTACGAAATATTTTTTAAAACGCACTCTCACTTTCATTAGAACTAATGAAAGCGTGCAGGCCGGCAAGTTTAATGCACCTCTTCTATTTTCGGGCAATAACTTTTTTGGCTAAAAATACTTCAATTAGGATAAATGAACCATTTATTTTATGTGTATAAACGATATAAACTTTTAAGTTAATTTACCCATTCTTACAAGAAACTCTCATTGTAAAACGAAATGTGTGGGCACATTCAACGTGATCTTCAACCCCACATGGTCCTCTACTGTCTACTTTAAAAATTTTGATCTGCCAAATACTATTTGCGGGAGAATGCAGCGTAGGTCAGAGATATAACAATCTAGTTACTCGTAGGCGTCCACTTTATTGTTTTTTTTTTCTTTGACATTACCTACATAGCCTTACGTTATTCAAAATAACTACATAGGCAATCACTTCTCCCACCTACCTCTGACCATACCGCTAAATGACTTGAAATTCTAACTAATAAATAAATTGTTTATTGCTAAATGATGGCTAAATGACCCAATAAAAATGTATATTTCTTATTTTTATTAATACTTACATTACATTCTTCTGAAATCAAAAAACTCAGGCAACCATAAATCTGTTCTGAACAAAACTGCCTTATTGAGAGGTTTCATGAACTCTTAACTCAGACACTCGGACTACCCACTTTGCCTTCACAATGAGTGAAATGATTTATGATTACATACTCAAAATAATAATTTTCAGCAAAAGAAACAACTTGGGAATTCCGCTCGTGGTAAATGACACATTACATTGATTGGAGAACAAGATAGAATGATTACTTTTACCGAAATTGAGCCGAAAAGCGGATAGTGTATTAGTAATAATAATTTTTGCTCAAGTTGCAAATGTGCTTGCACGCGTGCGTGGTACTGGTTTGCTCATCTACTTGAATAAATGAACGTACGGCAAGAGTACCACATTTTTTGTAAACTAATCAATGAACTTTTGTACACGCGAAATGACTAATGCATCCAAATGCAGACTAAAAGTAAATTGTTCATGCTGGACAAGTTGTTCATGCAAATACCAAGTTGCATATATGTAGGTATTAATTTTTGTCTTTTGTAGCTATCAGTTATGTCATTCAGTACGTGCATGTATGTAAATAATATGTGTATATACATATTATAGGTTTGCACAATTCTCCGTCTGTATGATGCCTCAAACTTAAACATTGCGATAAGATTGTTAAAACTGAAAAGCTACAAATCGAATATAAGCGACTAATTAGCAATATATCATTTGTGAGAAAACATTTACCTATATGGGTTGGTACAATTATAACGGAAGGAGTTAGATAATGCCAAAAACTCTGCCGTGTCCTTTTCATATTTCCAAGAATGCCCATTGCATTATATAGTTGCAAGTAAGTATTACTACTACTAGTACATTTAAAAAGTAAGTATGTACCTAATGTGTAAAATAAAGTCGTTATCCTTCTTGTAGCAAAATTAAGACAAGCAAAGCAGAACTTTAGTAACACACATACATAACATAATCAACTGCAGACGGCAGACTAATAATAATGACCCTTATCTACGGATGTATATATGTAATATTTTAGCATACCTAGGTATATACTATGATGACGATGACATCACTATAAATATGTGTACTCTTGTCTAACCCTAAATAATGGGCTTGGTATTGACCATGATCAATCTGTCTTATCTTGTTTATATGAACTTCCAAATATGGATCTTGTTTCCACATGGTTTTAAATAAATGGATATCTATACTTGGAATGAATGATAGCAAATATAATATTGCACATACCTTTTCTAAGCGTCGACATTTGACACTGACACTGACACAAGCAATCTCTTTGATTAGGTATTAGGTGTAGTACAGCAAGAAGAAGTACGATGGGGTATTGTGAGAATCACCTTAATTTATTGAATTAAACTGAGCTTCAAGTAGTTTTTTTACGTGTACGACTTGTGCAGGTTATTATTAGATTTTGAATGAATTATGAAAATCGAAAAGTCAAAAGTGAAGAAACGGTTTTAAGCACTTAAATTATAACTATCTGTGACGAAATGCATGAGATCATATATATATCGTGCATTTCTAACCTAACTAACCTCACTGCTGTGAATGAAATTATTAACAATATTACTTAACAAAAGTGTATTCAAACTTTCAGTACTTACATTTTTTAGCACAGGATACACTGCTTTCTTGACTTGCAGAGAAAAGAATACAAAGGATGTACAAAGAATTTCACAGCACATACTATATACTTTACCGTGTGGTGTTTTACCTCTTCCTATGAAGAAGAAACATTACGTAACATGCCAAAACCTGTTGTAGTAGATGCGGAGAGAGAACCTAAAAAGCTTTTGTTGCAATCAAAGAAAATATTTTTTAAAATCTGTAATTAGGTATATATATCCTTTTTTGTTATAACATCCATTGTGTTTATACAGTGTGTCTGTACTAAAAAAAATGTGCCTCATCATGTGTAATTTTTTTGAAATGAAACTGTAAGCTCTTGAGATGAATTATGAGAGTAACTCAGCACAGACTATACGTAAACATTCTGCAAACTTTACATGGCAGTTTGTTGTATTTTATGAAAAGGACCAGAAGGCGCAGTTTTTCATTTTACAAGTTTGATGATAAGTAAATGTTTCTGCTTTATTTCATTAAAAGCATATTTAGAACACTCACCTTAAAGCTTTTAAAAACACGCTACAATATATGAGGCAAGTTTTATGGAAAAAAAATTCGACGAAACGTGAAAGAAATATGATGAGATAACAACTACTTTCGTTATTAAGTAAATTTCTCGGTGGACTGTTTCATTCTTTACGCTTCCTGACTCTGCCAACAGTTTTTAAGGTAACCGGCCCATTACGCAACTGATTGTTTTTCTGGGGAAGATAATTTCCCGTTTAGTATATACCTAAATTCATGATTTTAACTTTACTAAAATTTTTCGATTTTAAAATCATTGTATGAATATTTTTGTTTATCTTTTAAAACAGTTTAATTTTTAAAATGATAGTTTAAAATGAATTGCTTTTAAACCACTTATTACCGCTTGCCCTGGCGCTTATTTCAGCAAATGCATATTTGGCAAATAATACTTAATGACTAAAACGTTTTCATCAGCAATTTAATTATATTTTGTATCTTTTCCGAGAAGGGGCCTAGACTCGATTTTTATATCCTTTATTATTATTTCACTTGTTTGAACTTTTTTTTATCAAAGCTGCTTTTCTTGCAATATTTTCTCTTCGATGCAATACGCACACGTACTAAACAGTACGTACTTGCGTACATAACACAAATTTTGCACAGTAGCAGCTATCTAGTAGCAAGTACAAAAAGGAGGATTTACCTGTATGTTTTCCTTCTGTAGATGTGTGCTGTTTAATTTTCAGCTGTTAGTAAAACTGACGAAAATTTTTTAAAAAACTAAAATTGACTGTTTTACTTCACGTTTTCCATACAGTTACTTGTAAACGGTAGAACAATGCACGCTACATGCTCTCTTTTTACTTTTCATGAATGTTTATTTTGGTATTGTTCGTATCTACGAATTCATGAAATAATATCACTTCAATTACAACACAACAGTTGTTCAAGTCACTCTTCTTCGAAAGAAAATAACTTGCAGAGGATTTTCTACTGTATGTTTCAATCTTTAATGTGTTTCATTGAAGATAGTGCTTTATGTGCCAAATGCTGCATTCTTTTTGGTCCTTTCCCTTTCACTGGCAAAGAGCACTACTACTACCGACAAAGACAGTTTGTATTGTATTGCCGGCTGACTATGCGCGTATGAAAATATTGGCACTTCTGAACGAATTTCAAGTTTTCGGTAAACTTTCCTTTTCCTGTATTTTTCAGTCTCATTTCATTTAATAGGCCAAGCCAAAAAACGTAAAATGTAACTCTGCCAGATTTAGAAAGTTGAACACGAGACATGGAAAAAGTTCAAGTACTTGGGTGGCACGTTATGATTACATGTTGATTGACACTAGGTGCGAATTGTGTTTAATTTTTAATATCTGTATTCCGAAATATCTGCCAAAGAAAGATTTCACAATAATTATTTTTTATAGTCTAAAAAAATAAATTTTAGTGCAAAATACGCATTTTTATTACCGGCAAGCCTCTCCGCAAATACGCTCGATTAATTTTTTCGTATTCTGCTTCCGTACTGAAAATGTGTTTGTTGCTCGCTGTCATGTATAAAGATGAAAGATATTAGTAGATAATAACTTGTTTTATGATGACAACAGTATTCAATTTGGCTTTGTACTTCGCTCGATCTTGTCTATTTACTGAATGTTTTTTTGATAATGTAAAATGATTTTACTAATATTAAATTATTTTTACTGTGTAGTTGATATTCACCTTAAAGGTTCTTACTACTCAATTATCTCGTCTTACTGATCAGCACAGCTAACAAGATAATAGGTATTAATGGTCAGTTATGTTATGCAATGTAAAAATGCATTTTGTAGTTTACCCTGACACAATACATAATGTCGTTATTGTCGTGTTCATCTTAGATATAACAGTACTATAAACTCCAATAGAAATGTTGCCAATAAGTTCCATTGTCACTACAAACCAACTTTATTTTACGTGCGTGAGTAAGGTTATTTTAGTATGTAATAAACATAAAAATAAAATCAACTTGTATGCCTACAACCATTGAAGTTTTTCTATAAGTGGATTAACAATAGGATCTATCTATTCGGCTCATTACCTGCTTTGTCCTTTGTCCACCCCATACTATGCTATCTTTCCTTTCTTGCCGTGTTGTTCATCAAACAAACAGAAGAGCTGATAACTATTGACTATATAATTGATTTGTTCTTTTACCATTTGCTTGCAAATTTGCCCGTGGTTAGGAGTAGGACACAGCGAAAAACCACAAATAATGAATGCTAAGTTAGTATATTTTTTGTGGGAATAATCCTATTGTATAAAATGACGTATCGAGATTTGTATCGGTATCCATAATTGTCGTATGTATGTATGTATGTATGTCGTGGCTTGTGCAAGGAAGTTTGTTAATAATTTTTGTATATACTTGGATACAAATAAATTGTGCCTGATATTGTATATCTTCATATTATTTCTTCCAAAGTTCATAGTCAAACACGAAAAATGGCGTATAGTAAAAAATACATAGTATTAAGTATAATATGAAGAGGTGTTGGAATTGGAATAGGTAGCTATTTTATTTTCAAGCCAAGCCAAAGAACATAGCAAAACAACAAGCATAACAAACTTCGGCTTCATAATGTATACCTACATTAACGTATCAGTAGAATTCGCAATTTTCCTTGCTTTCATCAATATTTAAAGACCATTTTTGTTTTTACTTTTTTGCTTTCCATAATTTGTTCTGGACAAGATATTTAGTAATTTTGAAGCTTCATTAGATGAATACAATAACAGGTTGGTACGATGGATGATGGATTAAAGTGCATTATTTCCATTTAGAAGGTCATTTATTCCTCACAACGTCACTGTCCTTTTCACCTTTGCTTGCTCATTTTTAAGAAATGTGTATCACGATTGGAGAAAATGCATGTGCAAAAAAATTAAACTACCATGAATATTTCACGTGTATTTACGTTCCGAAAATTATGTTAGGCAAGGCATATACATAATAGGTATACATGCTTTAATGCACAGAACTACATATTATATGAAATGACATCATGAAGCACACAGTCAACAGTAGTGTATAACCAATAACCACACAGGATGATTAGTAGGGTCAGATTAGGTGTTTTTTTTAGTTTGATTACCTTTTTGCTTCTTCAGCCAGCCAGCAGACCATCCTAGCAAAGTACCAAATGAGATCATATCAAGTCCAAAAGAACACTTTTACGTCATCATTACCGTCATCCACCACACGGTGTTAAAACGTTCTTTGAATGAAAACCATAAAAAACTAGGGATTTTTTGCCTCAAGCATTTTATCGTCTTTACTATCGTTTGCCAAAAAAGTCTTTTTTGTTCTGTATTTCATTCACACGAGAGGAAACCTTCTTCCCAAGATATAGTAAGCTACATATTATATTATGCAACCATGTAATAATCTGCTTTATTCAAAATTATTACAAATACTTTAACAAATAAATAATAACTAAATTCAAACAGTTCATTACAGTTAAAACAATACATACCTACCTACATAATCCATATATATCCACATATTTTTTTACTACTTTTCCTTTTACAGCCAGTAAGATCACCAGTCTCTTTCTGTGGCAGACTAAACTTTCAGACCTTTACCGATAATAAAACTAATTAAAACAAAACAAAATGGAAATACAATTTATATAAATTAATATTTATTTCTGAGTTGAGTATAGTGTACATACAGTTGCATAATTCAAGGCGTACAATGAATGAGTACACGCAGTCTCCTTTCTTGTCCTTGACTTTTGGTAACATATCATGATAAAAAACTGCAGACAGAGGCAGACATGCTACTACCGTTCACAATAAAAAAAACTTACCCCTATTATATATATTTTTTGCTTAGCACGGGTTTATCATCCTTCAAAAGAACAAAAATTCTTCAGGACCAGTTATTGTTACAATTGCAACTTCTTTGCCTGATTCTTCCTAGTTGCAGGTTGCAGTCGTGGCAGTCTCATGGGGAATATTATAGTATAGCTAGGTATACAGCTTTTTTGGCATAAGGGAAAAACGTATGTGGCATTGCAAAAACTATCATATTCATTATCAACAACAACATAAACGTATCAGATATAGATACTTTATGTATAACAATGCTAGTGAGTATTTATTCCCTTTGATTTTTGTAGAGTAAAAAAATTGCATGTTGCATCTTTCTTCTTCTATTAACCTTTGTTCTTTACTTTACATACGCACCACGTGGCGCGGTACTTACTAGAAGCACTTCTTTAGACGTTTTGTACACATTGTTAGGAATCAATAATTTTACAGCATAAAAAGAATACAGTTTCGTTTGGAATTTTATAAAGAAAGCAATCAGTCCAGTACTTTGTCCGTTACCTTATCCATACCGTTTTTTTGCTAAATTAGTTTATATTGTACCTACTTAATAATAATAATAATGAGCATTCCATTTGGACATGTTTTTTGCAAAGCATATCATTACCTACATAGGTATTTACAAGCACATCCAATTTGATTGGGAAAACTTTTAGATAAAAAAGAAGCGTTTTAGTTACAATGTTGCGAGTATAGTAGAGACAAACACGAATAACATTTTATTTTCTTTAAAAAAAGTTGTACCTTTCTTGGTATCATTACTAGGAAGAGTATAATATATCCTTTACTTCATTTCTGCCTAATATTAAAATAATTTCGTATTTTTAGTTAACATTTTCGCAAAATTGTAGGGTTTCTTACTGTCTGTACCGTCTACTTAATTTGCCATTTTTACAGACGATACTTTACTATGTACAGGAGAGATTCAAGTTTATTTTGCAACTTGATGACCTACGAATGAGCACGAAACTTTTTTAGTTTTACTATTATTGCACTGCAATCATCCGTATTCTTATATTCTACTTGAAATAATTAAAAATATTACATTGAAAATATCTCGATTGCAAAAACGGAATAAAGGCATATGAGAGAAAAGTCTTCTCTCGGGATATCAAAATATAGCAAAAATATTTCTAAAAAAATCCTCGCTTTAGTTTCAATAGAATCTCTATTCTACGTACGATAATGAATATTTAATGAATAGAGAGAAAATCAACAGTTGTCAGTAAATAGTATTTTAAATAGGGAAATGTTTTAAAAAGTATTCCACACTGTAATTTGACTATTTCATAACGAGAGTAGAATCAAAGCTAGATTGACGTAAGTAAATGCGTACTTATTGTGAAACATTTTTTTCTATCATTTACAGTCGAGTAACCTGCCCCGACTTTTTGCTGCCTATTACTTATGTTGTTACCTATGTGTAACATTCTATTATACAAGTTTACAAGCATTCCTAATAAAACGATCTATCGCTTAACCGCTAATGACTGGTTCAGTACATTGTTTGTGACTCCTCACGTGTATATAATGTCTCTAATTATTATTATCAAAATATTTAATAAATTAATTCGGTTTCTCGTTTTATGCGTTAACCAATTTTAGCGAGTCCCAAAATTCTATTCTTTTTGTGAACGGCTCTGGAATCATTTTCGGTGCTGCATCTATGTTTAAATAATTCATTGTCTCATTTGTGCTGGCATCCACTGGCTTCCAATTAACACCTCTGAATGTTAGGTTAATTCTGAAAGATTTAAAAGTAGTATAGTAATAATTATGAATTTTAATGATAATTACAGTTTAACAAGTGTTACAACGTGCAAAATACGCTGCAGTAATTCTCAGAATAAATGTTGATACACCTACTTGTTAATGTCCTGCTGGGCAAATGACACCCAAAGCTTCACAAGATCTAATGACATTTTATAATCTCTCGAGTCCTCTAACACGTCCGAAATCCACGGCATTTGAAATAATAACGCTAATTCATCACTGTGGCTTGCACCTGTTAAACAAATAGTCATAGTCATGATCATGCAAAAAGGAAGTAAGAAAATTGTGCACTCATTTCATTGACTTTTGGGGAGCATCCACAATCATTGTACGTACATACACCGGTACACCAGAATAAATGAATGCATAATGTCCCTACATCACCCATTCATAATACAGAACTAACAGAACTACGACTACATACTATTAGTACATACAGAAGTACAAACCGCGTACCTACTTGTTTGTATTGCTACTTTTTGTAATTTATTTGTATAGGTATATCTTCGCTAGGACAAATCAAAAGTCAAAAGAAGCGTAAGACTTTCGTCATACGAATTATATATGCCTGGTTTCAAGTTTTCATTCATTTTGCTGCCAAAACTGACTGTAAGAAACTGTAACGACAAACGTACAACGCAAGTGGGTGCTCATCATCATCATCTGCAAAAGGCAAACTCCACGTGTCGAACAGAAGACATAACAATTTTTCTTACCATAATTTGGCAACGTTCGCCCTAAAAGTGTTTTATTAATCCAGTTGTGAAGCCAACTGTTGCAGCTAGATAATATCGCCCATCCTGCTTCCATTAACCTCGGAAGTGTTCCGCGCACCTCCATGAACAAGTTTGCAACAGTCCATTCACCAGGGTAGGAGTAGAAATATAAATACACTGGGGTTGAAGCTGATTGAACCTGCAACCGTGCTCCGTGATGGATATCAGCAAAAAATCCCCGATCGCTTATCATTCTTGCATAATCGCTCAAAAGTTCAAATGAGGTGATATCGGATTTGTTCTCGAAATAAAAGTCGCGAATTTTTTGGGCAGCATCGTCATTCGGTTGGAAGACAAGTAGTTTGCGAACAAAATCATTCCACTCATTTTGAGCCAAATCTGTCATCGTTTTGTTGGCCATGATAGCTGCAAAGCAAGTAAAATTGCAACATACATATTTTATTATCAGTCAGATAGTATTTAGTAAAAGCAGCAAAAAGGGAGAAATAACGAGTTGTGGGTGATTGATTAGGTACACAGATAATAAAGCATGAATGACAAAGTCATTGTTTTATAAATTATGACGTCAATTGCATAACTTCAGGGTATATGGAGATGCTGTTAGTATTAAATGTGAACTTCAACCCACACATAGCCAAATTAATCCAGATGAAAATGGACATGCCTCCCATTTATTTTCACATGCATGCTCCCAACTACTCATCGTCAATCACGTGTGGTGCTGCTGGTGAGTGTTTACCTTTACGATGATGAATCATGGATCTTTGCTGTCAAAAGTGCATAAACACTCGCATACCACAAACCAATTGTTTCATTTTGCGTAGATGTATGTACATATTAATTTGTGTTAATTTTTAGAAATGATGTAAGCTGTTTACATATTCACATACATGCTACCTACCATGCATGGTCATATATTTACAAGAACTGGCTAAATAAAACAAGGAAAAGCGCATTAGTGCAATACCTGCAGCAGTAATCAGTCCTTCATCACTATTCACACCGGCAATCCATGGAACATGGCTGAAATTCCCTGACGCTACTATCTCATGTGGAAGCTTTGTGATAAATGCGTACTCGTCATCTATATACTCCACAGTTGGTTTAAAGATAGTTACATGATCCCTGAGTGGATCCTGTGAGAAAATGCAAAAATTACAATGTAAAATTTTATTGCGTTTTACTGACAATATACTTGACTTTTGACTGTTATTGCAGTTTGCATGCGTGAGTATTTTTAGAATGAACGCACCATAATTTCACGATGGATGTCGACAATGGCTGAAGCTTCTAGGGTTTTCAAGCACTTGACCATTTCCTTTGTATCTTGAATGGGACAACCAAGTAAACTGCCAAGTCGCAAAGCTTGCTGTCTTGGCTCATGATTAATTGTCCAGAAATGGAATGCTGAACCACTTTGGGAGATCACACGAGAAAAGAGTCCTGAAATGTTTTTGCGACAGATATTGTCATTTAGTTATTTCACGACAATTTACCGTTTTGTTGGTGTAAAGGTACACATATACGGGGAAGCAAATAAAGATGGCAATTTTATTGTGCCAACAACGTACAACAATACCTTTGGACATTGGAGAAAGTAATTGGAAATGCGCTCCTACGCCGCCAGCGCTCTCTCCGTAAACAGTGACCCTATCAGGGTCTCCACCGAATCCTTTAATGTTATCTTTCACCCATCTTAATGCCATTGACTGGTCTTTTAAAGCCTGATTTTCCAATAATAACAAAATTGTTTTCTTCATAGTAGTAGCAGAATATACATAAACGACCATATGCCTGGTATCTTGTTAACTCTAAATGCAAAATACAATGAACAATCATCTCACCTGGTTCCCACGAATATTCCCATCACCGGTAGAAAGAAAACCCAGTGCAGCTAATCGATAATTTAGAGTTACCACTATAACATCTTCATCCATGAAATAGTCTAAGAATGCATGTAAAAAATTATATAAAAAATAAAGATATAAAATTAGTAGCAATTCCAGAGTATTTGTTGAAAAGTATTAAAAATGTACCTGGTCGCCAGAGATCGCTTCCTCCATTTATAAACAAACCGCCATGAATGTAAACCTGCATAGGTACACAAAGCAAATGACAGAAATATATTCGTCATGGTTTGACCATCAGAATCACGTCATACTTGCAGAGATTTGCATGACATTCATTTGTCCACAAACATAATCTATCTAGAGCAAACAAAAAAACGTACCATCACAGGCAACAGTTTTCTACCATTATCGCCATCAGTCCGATTATCGAGTTTGTGATGCATATAATTTGAACCTGCATCATCCTCATTTCCTGACTCATTCTCTAGAAAAGGTGTCTGGAAAAATAAACGTTCTAATTATTAACATTTCAGCAAAAAACGATTATGATGATGGGTTTTGCAACAACAACGGCACGATTCATGCAATCTAAAGCAAGTTCATGTTCGTAATATGATAATTGCGGGTTCTACCTATCTACTGTAATTATTTCTTTTTTGTGTACATGCGTTGTGTACGCTCACTTTCAACAAACGTTGTAGGTGTTCATCCTTTCACGTACACGCAATAGTATACCTATATCTTAGCTAAATTGGTGTAGTAGTTGATGTATGTATATGCATAACAATAACTACTTTTTAGTCTCTAGTTGAGACTCTCTTGTCGTATTTTATATTTTCCGCTTACATTTCGTTCGAAGCAATAATTACTTTTTTTGAGTAAATACATTGACCATTCAGGAATATGTTAATTGCGCTACATAAAGTATAATGATTTCCCACATCCATTCGCGTTCTTCTAGTCGTTTTGACTTTTTGAGAGGTTCAAGCGTTCAACTCAACATCACTGAAAGTCCTTGGCTAGGTACGATGATGTTTTACCTTTTATTGCATATTACGAACATTGTACAGTAATAAAAAATAAAGGTAGATTTACCATCTTTGTGCATACATATTCATAATGTACTAGAGTTTTGGACCTTTGCACAATGGAACATCCACTCTGACACTCACAATAATACTTGCGCAAATACTCCATACACCATACTACTTTTTACTATATTTAAAAAATATATACCTAGGTAGGTAATCTTGGTGAACTACGTAATCCATTCATTTGCTGTATACTAGCTGTATATAGGTAATGATGTTTGTTGGTGATGATGAAAATGAATTAGATACGAGATCATTTTCATTTTTTATGAATTGATTATAGCATGCCTAAGTGACCTCTAGACTTGCCTTGCCTATAAATTTTCCTCGTCGTGGCCTGCTGTCTTCTCCAGCAAGCAAAAAATGTCAATGCTAAATAACCATATATCCAAGCACGCTTGTTTTCGATAAGATTCAATGGTAAAGTGTAAGAAATTCGTACCAAGAAGAATGTATTCTCTATTTAATCAGAACATGTAGATCCTAACTCGTAGTATTTATTCATTTACAAGCAATGCAACACAGGTATACTGTCAGAAGTCAGAATCAGAATGCAAATATAGAATCTAATATAAGCAACCTTTTTTGGCCTACGGAGTGACAAGATAACACTGCTAAACTGCTAATGGGGTGATCAAATATTCTTTGGAAATGTTTGCATATGGGATAAATATTTGGTAGAAATGAAAAATTGTGAAGGAAATTATTCTGAAATATTTGCGCATATTGAATACATGCACAAATACTGCAGCATACATTATCACTATCATTCTATATCGTTTCGATTAATAATGAAAAGTTTCCTTCTTAAATTAAATAAGAAAGATTAACAACAGCAACGAATAATTAAATCAAAGACTGTTCTGAATAGAAAATAAATTACCAAAGAAAACAGTAAAGTTGTTGTTGTTATAAATAAAATTGTACCTACTGACCTTGTCAAGAAAACTGAATATCAATTTCCAGTTTATTTACAATAAAAATTCCGTAGTATTGTATTTATTTTTTTATTCTTGCATGTTTTAACTAGCATACTATTTCGCATTTATATGTGTTTGTGAACAATAATAGTTAACTAAACTGTAATGCCTAAATGAGACTTAGTAGTTTTATGTTTTAACTGTTTAACTTTTTTTGAATTACCTATTGAAAAATTTGAATTTGACTAATTTTTTCTTGCACGCGTCCCCGTATATATGATATGCTTGTTGGTATATCAAATACAATGACGTTTGCGCTTGGTTAAAAATTACTTGAAATATACAAAATTCAATTGCCTTCCTTTTTCTAACGCTTTTACTTGTTTAAACTACTGCCTGCTTACGTAATAACGCAATATGCAGATATGTAACGAAATCCTAATGAGGACAAGCTAAAAATAACAAAAATATACATGCATACGTACGTACTAGATGTTATGAGAAGTAGTAGGTGTGATTTATGTAAGCCGCAGGCTGCCACCGACACACTGACAATTTCATTGCACTATTTTGCAATAGGAAATACATGACTTGATAAACAAAATGCAGGCAGACATCATTCATGTTGAAAAGCTTTTACTTTAAAAAACAAAAAATAGCCATCATCACAAAGAAACGGCTGGATTTCAACAAAAAATTAATACTGAAAAACCACTTCCGCCTTAAAACATTTGGGTACAATAATAAGAGAATGCAGTTTTTTAGTCAAAATATCATGCTAATGTCCAAAGTGTGAAATATGAACAGCAAAATAGTAGTGAGGCGTTCAAAGTTCAATCCGTACAACAAGCAAACTATCATCATATCATTCATTAAACATGTGTCAAGAATATATGGTAGCACTTTAGTATATCTGTGTATTTTACAAAGGATAATATAGTAGCAGTGCTATGACTTTTCTACGAGCAAGAAAATATAATCATATACCAACGTTTACGTTACACTATCTGCATTTGATAACCGCGGCACGGCAACTTTGATATGATGGAAATGTCTAAAACAAACAAAACTGGTAATTTGCAACCGCAGAATATGAGGAACTAATCTTAGGTTGCAATCAATCTAACAAGAATGCAAAGCAAACAGGTACATTATATGCCAATTGAAAAAATTGTAGGTTGCACTGTTTGCAATAAGATTCAGAATAAACTTTTCAGAAGCCATTTTCCACCTTCCATTATATAAATGAAGGACATATTACTTACCATTACATTCAAGAAAAGGCAATTTTCCTCTCCCAAAATTAAACCTAGGAGCATTTCCAATTGCAAACACTGAGATCCATACCGACTGGCATCACGAACTCCCTCCCACCTTGCTGGAGGTTGTGGTGGCTAAATGTCAAGAAAATGCATAGGTCATTTGTGGGGTTTATATGGTTTAAGTGTATATATTATGATCATAAATTTTTTAACCACTTACTTCGAATCTCAACTCTCCAATTGGAGGTTGAGCATAAGGAATGCCTAAAAATTCATAGAACGGTCTTCCTTGCCTAGACTGCGACCTAATCCCTTTCACCTGTCCGTAACGTGTGTTAACAATCGCTCCATCAAGACGTTGACTCTCTGTTGTCTTGTAGTAGTAGGCAATGCCAAGGATCATAATCCCGAAAATGTATCGCCTTTCAAACGCAATCATTTTTGCACTTTACACTCTAAACACTCAAGGTGAAAATCAGCAGACTTGACTAGGAGATTTTGATGACAC
>JAHZMT010003017.1:0-12229 GCA_027743785.1 Sinhomidia bicolor
GTTTTAGCCAAACAAACTACTATTAAATGGATTTATAAAAGTGGTAAAAATAGCACTAAAATATTATAGCAGCGGTGGTTTGGGTTCTCTTCTGTTGTGTGTGATGTGTGTCTGCTTACTGAGTGAGTGAGTAAATGCTCAGTCAGTACAGTAGTACATGCACCCCAAAAAATGTATGCTGTACAATAAGTAGCTATAGTGTACACGTCTTCTTTTTTTTTTAAAAAAAAGTACCCCTACCTTCAAACTTTTATTGTATTTTTGTGTCAGATCATCTTCAAAAGTAAATCTTCTGTTGATTTAACTTTTTCTTTCTTTCACTATTATGGCATTTTGCCGTCACATGTTATGTATACGTAGGTATTACGTATATTATTAATTCGCACAATCGCCTTAGCTTTCATGTTCAAAGCTTTTGTTTGTGTAAAACAACTTAATAGTGTGAAGTTAATGGATGCAGCACGGTCTACATTTACAAAAACATGACGATTATTATGACGGTAGGAGCAATTATTACTTCTTTACTGAAGATGTGCTGTTTTGGCTGAAATCCATTCAATTATAGTGGTGGACCCTTTCTAGTATGATGCTGCTGTTTTTTTAAAATAAAAAACAAAAAGCTATTAGAATGCATTTCATTCGTCATAAATGTTAAATTTATAGCGATTAATGCTTAAATACATAATGTGTAATGGTTTTCGATTTTCTTTTAGCTAAGTTAGCTAAAGTTTCACTGTCATTACGTATGTTCGTTAAGAGGATCAAAATCATTGTATCCTGTTGCTGCTAATGAATACTAATATAACTTTAATGCAATTTACACTTAATGAAAATTGTAGTTTTCAATTTAATGGCATTAATTTCTTTTAAAATAATTGAATTTAGGTTCACAGCCTGAAAACTACACACACACAGTTCCATTATTATTATTAATTTAAATATGCTACATAGCTTGAAATTAAGCTGCATTAAAGAATTGTAGCAGTAGTGGAACTGAATTCAAGTCAGTGGAGATGAGAAAAATGAAAGACATTTCTAAAAAACCTATTTGAACTCATGACATAATAAAAAATACTTTCACATTTACCGTACACATAACATTTTTTACTGTTTTTTGGCATTCTGAATGACCGAAATTGGGTTAAAAACTTGAGTTTTGTCTCACTGTTGGATTTTTGTGGATTATACTTTCAAGATTGATTTGCCTCTTCTACTTAAGATTAATATGTCATAAGTGTCCTTGATAATAATTTTTTTTAACTGTTGTACTTTTAATAAAAGTTTACTCAACATTATTTATTTAATTCGCAATAACAATGTTTAAAAAGAGATATTTTTTAGTTTTTAGATTAATTAACCATTCAAGATATACAATAAATGTCAAGGTTCTCTCGAGAAATAAACTTTCAATGCGATTTTCTGATTATTCACGTCTGATCCTTACAAAAATACATTTTTTCTAAAAAATTTACATTCAAGATTATATTTTTTACTTCACTTCAAAATTTAAAGAATAAGAATTTTTGCGCAGCAAGACAACCAAGCGCTATAGTATGTCCATCTACAGTTTGAATTATAGTTTGATTTAAAATTAATAAAGCTCATTTATTTATGGGTTTCTGCAAAAGAGTTCTAAAGAGAGTAAATTAATTTACCGCTAGGTTTCATTTTAACAGTTTGAGTTGGGCATGTTCATGTTCTATGATACCGTTCTCAAAATATACAAGCGACCAGCTACCACTGAATACTGCATAGACTACACGCACACCTCTTTGTTTGATTTCAAAGTGCTTAAAATAGAACTGACCATTGTTGGCCACCTAGCAGAGAGCTGATGAAACAATGAGTTTAACGAAAAATATCCTTTGTTCAAGTTTCGTTATAATTAGCTCACTTTGCTACCTGTTGGGAGCAGCAGGTTAGCGCTTTCAAATCTTTGGGTTAACTTGCACACGCTGATCGCCTACAACTTTACATGCTGTTATATACAAGTCTACATGAATAATTGCGTATACGATGAGCCATCAAAGCAATATCTAATTGTTCTAGTTGTATTCATTTGTAAAACATACTTTTTTAATTTGATGCACTGTTGCAGCCGGTGCAGGTGCATAAACAAAAAGTCAGAATCATGTCATATTCTAATCTTTTAAACCACAGCTACCTGCAGCAAATTGTACTACATATGTAGTATCTACTGTTAACAAATTCCATGATGCCATGTATTTTTTAAGCAAGAATAACGCGAGACATCAGCAGTTGCAACAAGAAAATTGTGAATAATATGAATCAGAGAGCTTCTTCGAAATAAATTCAACTAAACCAAACCAATTCCAAACTCATTTTATGTAGGTATTTACAATTTTTTGACACGAAATTACGAAAAATGGTAAAAACGAGACATAATCACAAATCACGGAAATATATCATTGGTAATAACCCCATAACAAAGTTCTTTTTGACCCAAATACCACAACTGAAAACCACATTTAAATTAATCAGCCAACCAGTGTATCTCTCTTTAGCTTACATAAACTTACCACTACCACAAATAAATAAATGAATCTGACAACTAAACAGCGCACAAAATTGCATGGCACTTACTTACAATTAAGGTGCGATTCACAAGAAATCACATCTCATGCTAGTTATATCCTGTGTGTTACAATTTGTTTATACAAATGAGGTAGAATTTTATGGATTTATGAACCTTAACACCGTTATCAAGCCGGAAATCTCTAGTTACTTTGCGTACACAGAAGGCTACACATATTGAAAGGTAGTAGTGAAGCTCTTGACGGTAATGATAACTAGTGAATCTGGCGACAGTGAGTAAACACCTGAGGCGACAAACACCTAATAATTATTATAGCAGTAAAAAAGCAAATTTATTAAAAAAGCTATTCACAATAACAATAATACATTGCGTAAATCAGCGCAGGGAGACTGCCTGTCAGTTGCCAGACTGTCTACCCGTCGTGTACACCTGATTATTCATTACTGCTGCTCATTAAGCACGACCTTTTCTCACAATCCACCCATCATTACACATATTTAAAAACTCCATTTTCCACTACTGCAAGGTAAAAATAATGTCTTAATGGTTGAACTCTAATAATTATTATGAAATGAAATTTGTTTTAAATTGTGTTGAACTCATTTCCAGCATTATTGACGGCTAACATCATTATGAAATAAAGCTATGTTTTGAAACGAGATGCATAAACAGTTATTCCAAAAAAAAAACTTTCTTTTCATCTACGAATGTGTGCCTAGTTTTCTTCTTGTTGATGTCTGCTATTATCAGCAAAACTATACAAAAAACATCAGGCCAATTAACACTTTTATATTTATCATAATAACATGGATAATTATGATAATAATATTTTATTTAGAATATTTCTAGAAATTAATAATAATATTTTGATGATAGATACTAAAAGTAATATATCTAATATAAAGTGTACAAGTGAAAAGAAAATTTTCACAAACGATATTTTATTTCATCTCTTCACGAAATCAGAAAGCAGAGCTTGGTTTTGCGGTTACGTGTATAACTTGGATGAATGGTTGAGAAAATGCGGTTCAACATGGAAATTGTTATAATAGCCATCATCGTGTACTGGACTATGACTATAATATATAGTAGCTCAGTAGCTCCTGTATTTTATAAGATAGGTAACCATAATCAGTGATAATCATTTTACGTGTACACTGTGCACTCGTTAATGATACATACAAGTTGTACAATAATATATTATCATCTGTTAATATCAGATTTAAATTTGAGAAAGAAACCGTTGAAATCTACTACATAAAACAGGCAGACCGGTATTACTACAAATGTCAATAATTTTCCTTTTATTAGTTTGTTTACAAGACTAAATTACCCTTGTTCTTAGTGCTAAAACTTGGAAGTTAACGATAACAAAAATGCTTAAAATAAAAAATATTTTACTTGCTCGCGTCCACAACAATGCTAGAACTTTTACAAGTTTCGGCTTTATGCTTCTTATTTACCGTTGTTGTAAAAATGCACTTCCTTTGCCAAGAAATGAACAAAAGATAAAAAAGGAAGAGCCGCTTTGGTGCATTCCATTTTTTCATCGACGAATATTAATAACTATAATTTTGGTGCAGCGGATCACTGCACCTTTAAAAAATTATCCATCTATTCTAATTCGCCATTTATTAAATCTATAAAAGTGTAGCAGCGTAAAGTTATAAGTTATAATATTATTGTTGTGGTCATATAACATCTTAACAATGAGTTCATAAAATCTGTATTTCGCATAGATAAAACAAACTCATAAAACATAAGTGTGTACTTGATTTTATATACCTACACCATACTTATCATAACGATCCCGTTTATGATGATAATATTTTTTTTAAACTATTTTATTTTATAAATAGTTTTGCTTTGCACTTTTGCTCGTACTTTATTGCCGCATAGACAAACCATGCATTATGCATGCTGCAACTGTGAATAAATAAATAAATACAAAAAATGTTCTGAAAAGAAGCATGCATAGTATGTATAACATACCTACTTACTTTAGGAAGGTGTCAATTAGCAATTTAGTTGGCGGTTGGCAAAAAAATATATTATTGTTTTTTTAAATGTGTATTATTTACCGTGCAAATGATATTTCAGTCTGTCTGAGCACCATCATCCTATATATTTTTTTAAAACTTATGGTCCGCTGCTAACGCTGCCTTTTTAATATAATAGCTATAATAATATGTAATGTGTACAGATAGGTATTATACTTTCTCTCTGAGTTGATGAAATGAAGATTTATGCCATTTGTAATGCATGCACAAGTATAGTACACTACTGTTAGTATCATCATACAAGAGATTTTAAAGGGGAAAACTCTGTGTCCAAACAAGGTAGACAACACTGGTATAATGGTGTAATTATTTAGGGAGACCACCTGTGAAATGTTCCTAGCGTTTATGGCTTTATAATCATTTGAATTTAGCTATGCTACGTATAGCAGTTTAGGTATGCGCATATTTTTGGCAAATTACTCTACGCAATGATTGACTAAACTTTGTGGGAGTATAAAGGTAGATATAGACACAATTATTTATTATAAGCCCTTAAACACAAGTTTACGAGTTTTTACATGTTTCTCAGTCAATAATATAATATGTAGTAATCAATCTAAAGAATTCTGGCAAACTTTATGTCTTTTTTTCATTAATGTCTACGCGGCGGTACTTACCAACTGGCATCATCAAAAACCACCAGATCAAATGATTTACCCCACCTTGCACAAAACAGTCGCACTGTATTTCAATGTATCATATATACAGAGTTTGTATTTGTTGGGATGTAAAGTACCACTTGTTTTTATCAACAGAAAATACAAGTATTTTTGAGTACTTAATTTTTAGTTCATAAAGTCGTATAAGGTATTAGAACAGTAATAACAGTAAATGCCTATGATACATATAGATACATCGTATGATATTCTCAGAAGAATAAAAGTATTATTATATTTGCGTCGCATATATAAAAAGATTGACATGCATCACAGGATCTTTTTATGTCTTTGTTTGTTGAACAATAATAGCGATGCATGTGCCGTGCCATTGGCAAAAAAAATAAACAAGAAAAAAATGCATCTTTCAAACACGGTTTCAGTTAAGCATGCAAAAATCTACACAATGAATGCAAACATCAGAAAAGACAAGATAAAACAAGATGTACAATAATAAGTACTATAATAGTCAACCAGCTTGTCATAAAAAATCAATGAAAGTTTCCTCCTTGTAGAATTTTACTATTGGCGGTGGTAGACAAAGAGGCAATAATGATACCTTCGAAATTGTCATCATTTCATGTTAGAGTACGAGCGACGGATGATGCTGATGATAATTGTGAATTCAAGTGAATTGTGTACACTACTGCTATTGCGCTTGAACAAAAATAATGCTAAAAAAACTTTTTTTGCATCCTATAAGTTTTTTTTCCTCGCATGCTTGGGTTATTGCACGATGAAGAAGAGACGCACGCGTAACATGTACATACCACCGTGCTCCTTGATAGTGATACAAAAGGATCTATCACTTTGATGCGAGTTGACATGGTGGAAAATGTATGAAATGGGAGGATAAAAAGGAAATAAAAGACTCCACACCAAGACAGTGACTAATCTGGTGGTTTTCTAGTGATTTCTTTTGAAAAAATATACAGTGTTTGTATTCACCTTCCAGACATTGTACCATTGTAGACATGTACAACAACAACGTGCAAAAGAGACGTATTTTTCAGTGCAAAGAAAATCGTGAGTACAAAAATAAAATAAAAAATAGGTTGACCATGAACATTTGACGTTCATTCATACATACATACAGTAGCGCATATCATAAAGTATTAGTATGCTGCTGATGACGCAGCGACAATCGTTCATAGCCGTTTAATTATCCGTCAAATCACACATATACACGTGCGTATAACTAAAAAGCTTCTGGGTTAAGCATATGATTAAAAGGGAAGAAAATAGTATGGTGTATGGTTTGCTGACATTTTTCAGTTCCAAATTGCAGGACCTGCGTCAGCAAAAACATGAGAATTATATTTGAGATGTTTGCAATATGAGTGACAAGACTAAAGAAAGTAGATTTTCTCATGCATATGCATATACTGAAATATGAACACTAGTAACACTACTAGTAGCATGTGTCCTACTGACAGACAAATAGATTACCGTTCATCCATGGCCACAACTTTCCTATTTCATTCAAGTTTCATTGCATTCAAACTTGCTGACAACTTTTCTGCAGTGACTGCTTATACTCTTTCCCACCTTCTTTGTTTATATCATAACGGAACGAAGGTTTATTGCGATAAATATTTCATATTCCATTTCAAATACACATAGTTTCAACTAAGTATATATTTGGAATGTAACAACGCATATTCGGACCAATGCCTTATGAGTTGTGTCAATATATTTTAAATAATAATAATAATAAGTTTTCCAGAAGTTTAGAAAATAAATAAATGAAAGTAAATAAATCAAATTTTGTTTTCTTTATCAAAATAGCTATTACCTGTTTTCAAATTTTTTACATTTCTCTTGAAAAAGCATACGGAAAGTCTGCGAAAGCTCGAGATTTAAAATAAAATATCTAATCCTTTTAGCCGTTAAAATGAACAATAATAAATGAAAGTTCTGAGTTTAATGTAAACTGTATGCAAATCTACTTTGAAGCAATCTGTAGATGTTATAGTACGTGGACTCAGTGTCCAACTAACAAGCAGTACATAGTATGTGCCTTTTTATTTTATGCATCATAAATTATTATACATAAACGTTCTTGAACTTAGATTTTTCAATAGATGAACCGGAGAGTACGAATGTCATTACTTTTAATTTTAACTTTAACTTAGCATTGACTTGACCAAGTTGGTGGACACAACAAATGTTTTGGCTTTTCACAGTTAACGATCACCTTTAAATTAAAATCGAAAGTTGACCATATGAAGAACAAGGCAAAGTCTTGTAGTTGTAACCATTATTCGGGGAAATTCTCAAAGATATCTATGATGTAGTAGTCCTAGTAGAAGCAGTAGAATGTTACAATTGACAGGCGTTTCATTACCTAATATGATTTGCAATCACGCTTGTCTCTCATCATTATAGTACTTTAGAGAAGCGAGTACATTTTTTACATCATAATAATACTATACCAATCTCCCCAACGAATGAATGTTTAATCCATCTTGTTCCCAAGTTTAAAAACATTAATAATTTTATGTTTTCGTTTATTTTGCTGACAATGAATATGAAATGATGCATACTGCACATTCTCATGTATCATCACATCATTTGCCCTTATAAAGTAAAGTATTTCTTAGAACGCTTTTTATGAAAGTAAGAACCAAGAAATCTGACCAGACCAGATGCTGGCACTTCCTCTTTTCGTTTCACTCCGTAGTTTTTACGATTTCTTCCTCCTCTGTATACTGCAATTTGCAATGATCCCTGTTTCTTGTAAATTGCCTTGCCTGTATATGTTCATGTCAAGGCAAGGGAGAAAATCTGTCATCATGTATGCACAATTCTTTCTTACGAATAATATAATATAGGTAGAATTATTATACTATTATTGTCTTCAACACCAGTATAAGCCGCTGCCATATAATCAAAAAAAACTTTCATCTTTATTGTAACAAAAACCCTTCACCACAAACAAGCAACTACATTCATTTGACACAATATACATACACATAATCGTCATCATCATTATCACACTCTTAGATTATTACTCATCCTGTGGTAAATTATTGAATTGAGCTAAAAACATCTGACACTTCTTGCTGTAATTTAATATTAGGGATATTAAAGCGTCAAATAGATTTTCATTTTTTTACAATGACAATACTTTTGTGTACCTATGCACACGTATGCACATTAATTTAAGGAATATGAATTATATACTCGTTTTCATTTTTACTCATACATAAAACCACCAACTAACACTCTACCACCACCAATAGGACGTGGCAACTCAGGTACAGGATGGTGTCTACTACTTGTCAATAGTCACAAATTAAAAATTAAAAGTGTACTAATGGCGGCACTACTGCTTCTGTTTTGCCTAGATGAATCAAAAGAACCGCATAAAACAATTAGTTGCGTAAACCAACGTCTGTCAGAAGAAGCATCATTGTTTTGTACTGTTCGTCTTCATTTCTCAAACAAAAGTCGACCTGAATCACGTACGCCATAAATGTAATGCGCTATTAATGCAACAGCAGCGTTCAAAGAAAGAAGACTTATTTCCGAAATCCATTAGCATCATCAAAGAAAACTTTTCCCTTTAGCAATCATATTATATATTTTGTCAACAACATCAATGAAAATCACAATAAAATAAGTCACCAGTGTGTTGTTCTCGTGTCACGTCACGTCTTGATGATTATTACTGTCTTTTTAAGAAAAGTTTTCTTAAAAAGAGCAGAGAAGCATTTATAATGCTCTTGGATGAAATGATGATGAGGGCTGTGGTGAAACAAGTCATCATGTCAACAGCCGTTTAAACTTATTGAATTGAAGTGTCAGTTTGCTAGTTATTATACAAGTGTTATTACTTTACTCAATTTTAGCTGCAGTTTGATGATGACGACGGTGATGATGACAGCATTGCTGCAACAGCAACAGATATTATGAAGGAAGGAATGAGCAACTGTGAATTAGGGGAGAATTGACAGAACCAAGAACCAAACTTGCAAACATGTTGTAAAACTTGGTCACCTTCTCTGAGAGTACATAAATAAGAGACTCTGTTTATGAGAGAGGGAGTCTGTGTGAGGGCACCTAATGACAGGTCAACAATACCAGTAATTAATGTATTGGTGCTGATAAATTCCCAGCGATAACTGCCGTCAGCATCGTAATTAAGTGTATCATTGTAATTATCATTAATTAAACAATGACAATCCAGCAATTAAGTGAGAATGAGTTGGTGGTAGTATAAAAGTTGGTTGGCATATAGCACACAATAATTGTGTTGAGCAAGGTTTTATGGCACCTTGAAAAAAACAATGTGGTTGTAGGAGGGTAATAATAATGAAATGGCATGTGCTGTATTAATAATAATAAAAGGGAAAGAGGAACTGGATCACGTGCACGAAATGCTTTTTTTCTTTCTACTTACAATAAACAACAAACTGTAATGAATTACGTTATGTGTCTCATTGTCAGTAGACTGGTAATAAAAAATGTACCGCATACGTGGATGAGAACGTGAGTACAACTAGTTTCCTCTCAAGTGTAGTAGCAAAAAAATTATTAGGACAGGTTTGCACAAAATTTAATTACTTGCCTTTACGACTCCCAGAAGAACAACAGCCTTACTTTATGTGGAGTCTCGCTTAAGTAATATACCATCATTATTGTATTACATTTGTGCTTACATAACCGTTTCCGGTTCGTAAAAATCTGTGAACGTGTGTATGTGCTCATGTTGTATGACATAATGTAACAAAATTGCATTACAACCAACTATATAAGTAGATGGATGACCCAAAACAGGTATTTCGTTCTTGTCAAGTAAGACACATGTCCTTTTTTATTTCTCCCATTTTTTAATCATTTCAAAAGAAAATTTCAAGAAATTGTTCATCTACTAAAATGGATCTGATTAAAAAACGTCTTTTAACACATAAGGACTTTAAGGGGAAAAAATCTTGAATATCTGTAAAGTACCTATTCTTTGCTGTCAGTATAGTAGTGGCATGTCACACAGCACATGCAAACAATCAAGTCAAAAACTCATTTTAATTCGATTGCTTTATATAATAGTCACTAAAATCCCAAAGGTTGTTTGTTTCTTGATTACAAAAGACCAATTATGATTTCATTAGCCAGTGATTACTTCAAGATGTATATACTGATAGTGGTCATTATAACACCTCTTCCGCTGATTCATCTCCTACTGCTTCTGCTCACATATAGATAGTCAAAAACAGTAAACAACGTAGTAAATGATAATAAAATGAGCATCTAGCTAAACAAGTTAAAAAAACCACACCAAATCATTGATCATCTATTAGCAAAAAAGTTTATTGCCACAGGCTTATGGGCACTATGCAATGCATTTTTATAATTTGGCAGAATTGGATCTGAACGATGTATGCATGTATATTTTACATACCTTCTCGTACGTAATGAAATCTTGTTTAAAACCAAGCACCACATATTTGCACCTCGTCAATTTACGCATGTTTACATCTGAATCTTGCATAAAACACAATAATATTACACTGATCTCAGTCCACGTCTTAAAAATATTGATGTAATTCATTACCTTAGGCAATTACCCTGTCCAAAAAATATGATGTACCTACTAGCTTATCATCGGTTGTGTGCACATGCCTAAATCATCAGTCTTCCTTCGTTAACATCTTGTTCAACTATTAATAATAAATTGCATCAATTTGCATTCCTTCATTTGCTTAAATGCTTTTATATTGCATATTTTCTTGCAAATTTATACGCAACAAAAAAACAGCATACAAAAAGATACGCCACTGTGCTGCCTTGTATAGGTACTGCATTTTCTTTCATTTATCATCATTATTGCTTTCCAATCGCATGTCAAAAGTGATCACGTACATAGCGCACGCAAAATAATCATCACCCAAAATCTGGAGTTTCAACATGATTCTATTATGATCATTCATACATGAACACTTACAAAAAATTGAGGATGCGTTTTTACAGAAAATTTAAGAAGAAGATTGTAAGGTAGAAAAAATAACAGTGAAAAGAGCACTCTTGTTCGCATGTTTGGTGAGGGTGATTTGATTGAGTACGTTAATGGATGCGTTCTAGATACCCTGCCATCAATTATTATAATTATTTTAAAGGAAAATGTTAATAAAATTGTATATATTTTAAGTTGCACAGTTTCAAAGGGCTACTGCATACATGCTGATTTGAGCAGCCGAAAAAGTTCAAGAAATCAATAGACTTTATTTTAGAAAGAGAATTAACGATTTTGTAAGTCCTAGATTTACTTTTGTTTACTTTGATGTTTGAAATAATACATACCTACACAAATTCCGAATTGTAATGTTAATGCTGCCATAAAATGAAGTAGTGGTCGGTACAGATCGTTTGCTACTTTTATACTTATCCCGTAAAGCGCGTATTAATACATTAATAGTATAATTATATTTTTGTATACATATCTAAAACTTGTTTGTTACTTAATTATGGAAAGAATCCAAATTGCAAACTTTTTCATGTGTGCATACGAATACTGTCGGTAAAAACATTAGGATAATAACAATAATAGGCATATAGTTTAAAACTCGTAACAACACATGCAACAATGGTTATAGTTCTATATATCTACCTACCTATTCCACATATTACAACGATTTTTAGGTCAATAAAAGAAAAATCAGTGAGTTAAACATGTGCATCTTATTGTGCTCCAAATACTGCTTCTACTTTATCTGCTGCCGTCAGACGGAAGATCTCAAAAAAAACTATTATGCATCGGCCTTTCATTTCACTTGCAGTTGCAAGCTTTATTAAACAACGCATTGCAAATATATTTTTAGTGAACAGTTTTTACGTATACCCATGCATTGTACTCAATGAACAGCATTTTACAGTAAAACCACAAACAACACGAGTAATAGCAGGCGTTTAGTTTAGTGACCGACCATAACTAATAGACTAATACTTCTACTAAT
>JAHZMT010003018.1:0-11878 GCA_027743785.1 Sinhomidia bicolor
TTCGTTTTTTTACTTTGGAGAGTTCCCTGAGTTTGTTCACATTTATCTTGCAATTTTATTGCTCGTTTCAAATGCGAATAAATCCCATAAAGAATTACGTAGACCGTATATATTGCCGATTATATTGCTGCAGTCGTGGTGGTTGGTAATATAGCAGTCAACAAAATGCGGGGTTATTCATATTGTATATTTGCTACAAATCGGATTTTATCCCTTTGCTACAAATTCATTATTATGTTTGCTGGTGGGTTATGCAACTAATGGGGTGAAAGAAAGTATTTTTGTATGCGCTACCTGTTTTAAAATCCTATTCCTGTCATTTTTTCTAAATTTTCATTTTGAAAAGTGTATTTTGTATGCATGCTTACAATTCCAAATGCAACATTTAAAAAAATAATATTTATTATAATTTATAACTGCAGATTCCAAAGTATTCTCTGGAGGTTTGGGCTGTTGATCACGGTTTGCCTGCGCTTTCTTCCAGCAGCACGGTCAACATTGAAATCCAGGATAGAAACGACAATCCTCCTTTGCTGTTGGTCCCACAAGATGAAATTATTGTTCAGGTTTGTATTTCATGTTTTTGGAAACAATTTTCACTGAATACAATATCCTTATATTTTCAGTTTGATCGATTGCTTTTCTATAAATTTTGCTTTATTTTTTTCTCTTTTGTTGTCGCTGCTCTTGTGTATGTAGGAGGACCGTCCAATTGGTCATATCATTCACAAGTTTGACGTGAGCGATGCGGATGCACCGCCAAATAGTCAGCCTTTCAGTTGGGACCTGCGTGACGCTGACAGGGGAAAAGGAGCCAGTGTGCCTTTTACCATTTCTGAACAAGGCAATTTGAAAGTTGCTGGCAAGCTCAACTTCCAACGGAAGCCACTGTACAGACTACAGGTAAGAAAAAAGTGCAGAGTAGCATTGCATCTTTGCGTGACTAGAATGTGATGTGTGGTGCTGACGGTGGTGGATTGATTGTCTACGTATTTTTTTATATAAAAAACCGTCACGAAAAAATAAATTGTATATATTTTTTGCTCTTGTTTCATTTCGCTTGTGTAGGTCCGCGTTTTTGACAATGGCGATCCACCACTCTTCTCCGATGCCAACGTGACTGTCAAAGTTGTGGACAAGTCACAATGGCCGCCAGTTGTTTCCACTCTCACGGTTACTGCCATCACTGCTGATGAAACATACCCGAGCGGAATTCCACTGGGCAAGGTGCATGCCTCGGACTTCGATCCTTATGACGTGCTCGTATACTCCCTTCTTGAAACACCAAACTCTGCCTCCTTCACTATTGACCCAAGCAATGGTACACTCAAGTCACTTACTCCACTAAGAGCTGGATCCTACGAGCTAGGCATTGGCGTCAGTGATGGAAGATGGACGGCGAGGGGAGATGCGTACGTGAAAATTGTGACGTTGACAAGTCTCATGCCAGACATGAAATTAGATCAAGCTCATTTTGGCGCAACTTCGGAGGAAAATACTGGCAGTGCAAGTAGTGGAGCGCCAGGTTCTGGAAGAAAAATTGATGAAAAGGGCAGCGGCACTTCGTCAACAAGCATGCATTATCACAATGTGAAAAGTAGAAAAGACATTAGCAGCTTTGCCGTTGTGTTGACCCTGAAAGGTCACAATCCTCAGAGTTTATTGACCAGAATATTCGCTTTAATTAATGCCATTAAAGAGGCAATGGGATTAGAACCGCAGGGTGGATCTCTCTACGATGTGGTCATTCTTAGCGTGCAGTCCTCAAAAGAAGACACCTTCCCTGTGGCACACCAGCATCAAAACAAACAACCTCATTCCCTGCCTGTTGTACAAAATCATGAGCCAAGTGGGGATAATGAGAATGCTCATCAGCATTCTATGCCGTCTGCAAATTCACGTTATCATGATCACCAACAACCTCAAGAACAAAAGGAACAACAAGAAGAAGAAGAAACAAAAAAGCCTGGAGAAAGAAAGAAAAGAGATGCGAACAGTAGTGGCGGTGGAACAGGTCCTGCTGTGGTCAGTACGGGAGTGGACGGTTCTGCAGTGGTTCCCGCAGTGGATATTCTTATGGCTGTGAGGAAGTCCACAGATGGCTCGTTTGTACCACCTACAGAACTCGTGAAAAAGTTGAGGTTTGCTCAACCTCAAATAGAGTCCGTGCTCAGTGCAAAAATGACCCGGCTCACGTATGACATCTGCAGAGAGGACTCTTGCGAACGTGGGCAGTAAGTGAAAACACAAAAAAACAAAGTTAAAGAAAGCAGCAGATGTTTTTCTGTAATAAAAAGTATATATGTATATATATCATATCATTTGATTAATATTTTTTCTCTGTCCCCTTTTCCACTTTTTTTCACAGATGTCGAACTGTAGTAAACTTTGAGGGAACCCAGAGCCTAATTACAACCGAGACGCTTAGTCTCATCACACCGAATCATTACCTGGAAACTTATTGCCATTGCCCTCCGGGTTACGGAGGTAAGTAAATATAGTTTTATAACTACTATAAAAATAACAACCTCAAGCAATTCATCATATCATTGCAATTCTCTTCACATGACATGTTCTGTCATCATCATTATCATGCTGTGTTTGCGTGACAGAGCAATAAAGTGGGTGACGTGATGTTTGCGATGATGGAGCTCAAATAATATTTTTCTTTCCAAAAAAAATCATGGCATGTGTTTTATTCTTTTCTAATGCATTTCTTTGTTTGTTTGTCTGTCTGTACTTTTTGCTGCTGTCACAGGGGCCAAATGCGAGAAGGTGATCAATGCCTGTGCTCATTCGGAATGTATGTCAGGATACATTTGTGTACCGGACGCGTCACCAAAGGGTTATGCTTGTCTCTGCCGTAAGATCTACTGCCCACCTGGGATCGCTTGTGAGGAAGATGATCACTGCGCTCAACAAACTGTCTCGTTCAGGTAGGCACTTTTTTGAAAGTAGTTTTCTTATTAAAAAAACGGCAATAAAACAAAAAGGGGTTTTTTTATCAGCTTCCTTTTCCACTCTCAGCATTATTGTTCATGTTCAACCCTGTATCTAATATGCATATGCATGAATAGATAGAATGTCTACATTATTTTTCAAAGTGCATTCAACCAACCACTTCAAAAGCTACTAGCAAAGTAATGCGACATATGGTCATGGCGAGTTAGGCATACGAGGCAACCACAAAGCTATTTCTCTGTATTTCTAAGAGAAAGTCAAAGAAGCTCCATTTGCCCAGAAGAAGAAGAAGAAGAAAGCGTGCAATATACCTACTTGCTTTACTGTGTAAAACAGACATAATAATAATTTTTACGTTTCGATTTCTCTCTCGACGCCCATTCCACCCATTTGTTTAAAGGAATGCGTACACGTACAATATAGTGCTCTCTGTACCAAATAGGCATCCATTCCCATTCTCGTGGTTGTTCAAAAGCATTTATTTTTCACATTCCAAAAATACTAACAATAATAAAGTTGAAAGCTCACTCCATTTGTATAGAAGTTTCAGTGAAAAAGCAATAACTATGTATATGCTGCGTATTTAATTCTCTTTTTGGTTCAACTATGCAAAAACGTATTTCGTTTTGTGCAGATGACTTTGGTTAGGAGAATGAATGTTATTCCTTTATGCCGACTTGGCTAAATCCAAAAGGAGAAAAAAAATTCTTCTGATAAAGAACTCTGCAGGGCATCATTTCTTCTGATGAAATTACGCCTTTAGGAAATGTTACAGGAAAGAAAGTAGAAAAAACGCGTTTGCTTGCGGCATGGGTTTTTTTGCCAAAAAAAGAAAAGAAAAATAGTCACATGGGTAGTTTTCACTATTGCATTACAATTGCAAAAGTCAATATGCTTATCGTTTTAATGAATGTTATTTTTATTCATGTTTTCGTTGCCTTATTTGCTTACACAGTGGCACGAGCTTCCTGGCGTATAACGTGGGACCAAGTTTGGAACGTGAGCTAACCTTGAGCCTTCGTGTGAAAACTCTGTACACGTCGGGCACACTACTGCACAGTTTTGGTCAATTTGATTATTCAATGCTGGAGGTAAGCATAAAGTATTACGTATTACAAGCAATCAAATAGGATGTTAAACGTGGTTGGAGGAGGGGCTGTCTCTATTGTATGTCACGGGGCATTGTTTTAATTTGCAGATCCGACAAGGCTTGGTGCAATTCTCTTGGGATCTCGGCACAGGCAAAGAAGTGCTTACGGTGACTTCCATCTCTGTTTCTGACAACCGTTGGCATCGCGTTTTTCTCCAGCTACGCGACAACTACGCAATCCTCCGTGTTGATGGCAGATCCACACAGCGGCAAAAGAGTCCAGGTCCAGCAAGAAGTCTTCATACTGGTGGCATTATTTACATTGGGGCGAAAATCATTGGAGTGCATGGTAGTACATTGGAAAGCCTGATTCCAGCACAAGGCTTTGTAGGTTGCATGAAGGATCTTCGGTACGGTTTTGTCGTTTCCGACAGCAAACAGACAGACCTGCACATTCAGGAAGTGAAGCATTACATCACGCCAGGAATAAATCGAGTGGACTTGGACCTGGACCCCATAAACATTATTGAAGATGAAGAAATCGAAGCGGAGAATCCTTATGAAAAGCCGGGAGGTGAACTCGACCAGAATGTAAACCGACATGGAAGAATGCCATCCCTTCCACTGCACTCATCAGACACAGATAAGTTTGGCTCACATTTGATTTGGTCGAGAAACATTAGCTTTTCTTGCGAGCGACTTTTGCATGTGGTGGAGGCCTGCAGATCTCAGCCGTGTTTGAATGGCGGCTTCTGCAGTGAAGATCGCTCCGGCTCACCCAATAACGGTTATCGTTGCGAGTGTCCTTCGAGATTCCATGGGCTTAACTGTGAAATTGACTTGGATCCTTGTGGCTCATCTCCTTGTTTGAATGGAGGCAAGTGTGTCCCAACAGCACCAGCAGGAACACCAGGCTCGGGAATATCATTCTCTCCATCTTTGGTGGCCACTGGAGACTGGCAGGATCCCCAGTTTTTCTGTCATTGTCCAGAAGGCACGTTCGGTTCAAGATGTGAGCGCGGGCGATGGTGTAAATCTTTGGATGGCAGTGCAAACTCTGGAAGCTATTACGGAAGCCTAACTAGTGGGGAAAGTGAAGTGTGTAAACATCACGGAGAGTGTGAAGATGGACCTTCGGGACCAATTTGTTGGTGCACTGGAGGCTACACTGGAGCCACTTGTCAGCTGGACATTAATGAATGTGAACGGGGTGACGCTTGTGGTCCGGGCTCTACTTGTGTCAACTTCCAAGGTGGATTCCGCTGTTTGTGCCCTGCAAATGCTACAGGAATGCGGTGCAATCGAGTATTGGCAACACCTTCAATTGTGGTCAGCGATTATCAAGAACTGATCTTTGTATTCCTTTGCATCTTCTTTATCATCATCATCATCATCCTGTTCATTTTCGTGAGAAGGTGCTTTATTGCACGGGAGAGAAACTCCAACTCCAATGCCATTCCGCTTTCGACCTCGCAGATAAAAGATAAAGACAATAGAATACCTATTGGAAGAGATAACAGAGAGCAACAGCAACTTTTACGGAATCGAGACTCTAAAATATCAAATTTGGAAGTACGGCCAGTGTCGGCAACATCAGACATATTTGCGGATCAAAGAGGGGGTGAAGTGAGAAGTCCATTGGATCCCATAAAGAGCTACGGGTCTGTTGGAGATGAGCTGGAGAAGCAGTCAAGCTTTATAAATAATTTGATGAAAGAAACGGGGATTATGAAGGAGAAGCAGCAGCATTTGGGATCCACAGGATGGGATGCAAACAGAGACGACTTTTCTAAAGTTCAAAATTGTAAGTTTTAAAAAACCTTAGTTTTTAAATGCAGTAATGGCTTTAGCAGCATTTAAAAAATCTCTTAATTTTGTGTGATAAACAGATATGAAGGGAGAGATAAATTGGGCGCAAAAAGGAAGCAAACCAGGTTCACCTAGTAGCGGACAACCTGGCTACGGTTTTCACTTTCACGACAGTGACCTCCCCCAACCCGTCAACATATCTCCTGCAAGACACTTGCCTCCGCCCGACATACCCGATTCCGTCTCTGTCATTTCGCATGACTCAAACAATGCCAACAACAATTTTTCCAGTAGCACCGACCAAATCCCATCAATAAATCTTGCCGCGTTGCCACCCATTGATGGTAGCGGTGGTCGTACTGCTGCTGACATGGACACTCTAGTAGAAGAAGAGGAAAACGAGAGAACGCCATTACGCGCTGGAAACAATGAAAGTCCTGTGCTTCCCTACTTTGAAGACGGGACTCTCATTGACGACGCAATCAACTCGAGACTATGGCCAATACCCCATCCAGATCAGTACTTACTTTCTCACGTGGGTGGTGGCATTGGACCTGATGGACTGACAGCAATTGACGAGGAGGAAGACTGCTGTACTTGTCCTCCACCTCAACAGCAGCAAGTCAATCCCACGAACCCACTTCCGGTTTCAATCCCAGTACCGCCTAGTATTTCCTCCACTTTGGACAATAATAAACCACTTGCAATTCGCAATCGCTATTCAAAGAAGAAAATGGGTGGAAACTCCGCAGGTGACGACGAATCCAATGAAAGCTCCTCTTTACTTGGCGGTGGAGGAAGTGCGGCTCCACTAGTTCCACAACCAATTCTTATCTCAAGTCAACCAGGATCTAGAAGTGGAACTTTACGTCAAAACAAAACCGTCACCATTCAAGAAGGGCCTCCCACAAATTCTAGTACAAGTCCTGCTGCAAGTGGTGGCTCATCCGGAAGTGGGTCGTTAACAAAAAAACGTGGTAATGTTAAGACCACGCATGTGACTCAAGTATGATGGTAAGCCTTTAGTTATAGTCATTTATATAACTTTTGAGCACTTCAACAGAACTGATATTTATTTTCACCGATGAAAAAAACGATAACAAAACAAATTAAATATTTATTTATGAGAGCTAATATAATTTCCACGTAAAAAAAATTAATGATATAAATAAAAACTGTTAATCTTCTCGAGAGAAAAAAAGAGTTTATAATTTTAAAGAAGCTTTTAAAATTACATATTATTGCATTTACATGTCCATGTAAAAAATCTAATTATATTTATTACTTAAAAGTGTTCAGTGCATTCTAATCCAATTATTATTGTTGTTGATTTTGTAAACTCTTTTTTAGTTAAAACTGTTATGTATAGCTTATATGAAACATTTTTATACTACTTAAAAAAATAAACCACTCATTTACACGTACGGTTATGTAAAAGACTCCAAAACATTAGTAATTTAGATTTTTTGTGTATGCTCTTGCTGTTGTGAAATTACGTTTTGCCGTTCGGGTTAGATAAAGCAACGCTTGAAAAGTCTCTTCTCTTTTTTTATGATAAAAAATGATAAGACAGTAAATGTGAGATTGGTGCTAGGAAAGGCAGCGATAAAATTATATAAGGGAAAGGAACAGAAAAAAATGTTTATCTCGATCGAAATAAAATTTACAGCTAAGCGTTAAAATATAATTACAATATACTATAGCTGATAATAGCTTTAGGTTTAAAACTTTTTCGTAAAAGTTTTTTTTATACAAAATGTGTATACATATACCTCTCTCTATCTATCTATTTATCTCTCTCTTGATGATGGAAAAAAATACATGGATAAAAAAAAATATTGTGCCACATTTTTTCTTCTTCATCTTTAAAAATCTCTATATCTCTCTCAATTTTTAATGTGAAATTAGCAAGTTTTCATATTACTGTATAATAATGACAACAACAATCTGTATTCCGCTGAGTTAGTATAAAAAAAAGATTCCTGTAAAATGTAACGTAATTAATTTTTTTATATATAGATATTTATATAAGAAATCCATCATGAAGAACCAACGAAAAAGACTGGAAACATTTTTTTTAAATAAAAAATTATTATTTTCTCCTCTCCATTATAATAAATATTATTATTATAACTCCTCAACTCATTGTTGTATATAAATATAAACAATGAAGATAAAAATATCATACGACGGATTCTACACGTTTTTACAAGTGAAAGTTGCTACATTTTTGCTCCTACAGCAAAATTTGTAAACCGTCAAAGTGCCTCTTCTTCTGAATTAATGACAGAATTGAGTTCAGAAAAAAAATTGTAACTCTAATGAAAAAAATAATACATAGGTCTGCTAAAACATCTCTGTCTATTTCTATTTTGAGCACACTATAGTACTACTACTACTACTATAAACTGTTAGAAATATTTTTACACACCCTCTTGTAAATTAAATGTAATAATAATTACAAGCGTTTGTTAAGTTGTTTTGAAGTTTAAAGACATTATTCAGCTTTCGTTATACATTATATAACATTTACTCTACTCTCCTATTTGAAACCTTTTAGTACAATGTGTAAATTTCCTCTGGAACTTGTTTACTTTCTCTAATAGGTACTTTTATAATGTAAAAAAATATTACTGTACAATTAAGTTGATAGACAATATTCTTTTACACTTTATCACTTTTTCATTCTTCTTTTTTTATTTGTTATTAAGGACATAAAATGTTAAAGACAAAAAATCTTCTTTTTCAACAACTTTAAAATAGAAACGTTCACAATGAAAAAAACAACCTCTTTTTCTATTTCTTCTTGTGATAATCTTCATTGTAGAATATTAACTTTGATTTTAGCAGTGTAATTAATAATACAACTCCTGTAATGTATGTAGGGTAGGAAATTAATTACTGTTATTGTTAGTAGAAGTATTTACGTTGGCACAAAAAACATGAAAGCAACGTATTATTATTTTATAAATAATAGTAATGAAACAAACGTTATTAAATTTTTAAGACAATGCAACAAGGCAGCTCCGTTATTATTTACGTAGAGTAAACGCATTTAGATTTTCGGCAGCAAAAAATAATGATGGACGGGGGCCATAAATTATAACGAACAAACGAGATTTCCCTCTGTATCTAAAGTTTTGGCAAACTCTAAGGCATTTCTTCCGTTTGGGAGAAAATAGCGGTCGCAAAAAGTTTTCCCAAATAAACTGTTCCCTCCCCCTGAAATCACAAAAAATATATAGATACTGCATAGTTATTATATTATTATTGCTGCTAATAATTATATGGCTATTTAGATAGCTTTCTTGATCAGTCAAAATTTTGAGTCTCATCTCATTATTATGAAATGTAACAGTGTAAAAAAGAGGAGAGCTCATGTGAAAAAAATATTGTAAAAAAGAATATGTGTAAGGAAATTTATTAGTTAGTTACATACGTACGGATAAAAAATAATCTTATGAAAAAGTCATACGGTGAAGAATGTCAATTTAGACAACAATGCGAGATCATTAGTAAGGAAAAGAAAAATACGACATTTAAAAAGTTAAGGATTTACAAGGAAGGAAGATACTAGTCGCCACTTTTTATATTAAAGAATGATGTATTGTATAATAAATTAAATGTATTCAAGTAGTTAAGTTTGTAAATTTTTAAATAAACCATGTACTGTGTAATTTTAGTGTACTGGTATGCTATAGCGTTGATATAAATAGGTATACATATTATAAGTTATTTAAAACTATTAAAATAATTATTATTACTGTATACAAAGTCATAATATTCAATTATTGTATAATGAACGTAAGTCTAGAATTTTGGATTAAAATAAAATTTAGTGGACAATTTAAAGTTTAAATATAAAAACTGCTGCTGCTACGTATATATTATACTTTACGTATCAACAGAGGATTATCAGACTATAAAATTACAATGATAGGATAAATTGTACCAAGTAAATAACTACAACTTTAAACTATAAGTAAAGAAACGACAATTAAGATTACTACTATTATTATTAATAATACGTCGCTCTAAAAAATAAAATTCAAAATTGGAGAAGAGCCCTTGAAATAAACTTAAAATGTTTTATTAATAAAAATGAATTTTTAAAATGAAAACACACTTTTAACGAAGAAGCTGTGTATGTATATTTATTTCAATCTTTTTTTTAAACTTATAAAAATAACATATTTAATCAAAATCATCATCCTTATCCCCATCATAACCATCCCCCGATTCTTGGTCACTTTTATGATCATCTAAATCTATATCTGAATTTTCAGCAGATTCCAAATAATTATTTTCATAAACTTCTTCGTCATCATCATCTTCACGATCCCCTGCTTCATCGTCCCTTTCTTCCGTTGAGGGCGATCTTCTCCTCCCTTTTGGTCTATGTTGCTCGTGGTCTTCCAATTCCCTCTGTTGGAGAATCCTTTTGAACATTGTGGAAAGAAATGTGTCCACGTCCATGTACCCACTGACATCCTTCAAATACAGGACAGTTGCATGCATATGTCGACCGCCTGTCCATATTGAGAGGTGCCGTTCATCCGGCAAATATTTCTTTTTTTCTCTCACCTTCTCCAGCCAAATATAACCATATTTTCGCGCCAGTTCATATTCATAATTTTTCAAAATCTTGTTCCGAATTATGGAGTATGGAACATCCTTCCACTTGGCCCGAACCTTCTTTTTATGCATTTGTACCTTCATTCTAAACTCCTTTTCTAGCTCTATTTCTAGCCTTTGAACGTGAGCCATTTTCATTCGATGAAATTCCACGTGTCGTTTCCAACTCTCCTTTTGCTGTTCCAGCCGATCGGCAACTTTCTCGAGAAAATGTCTTTTTCTATGTCTTTGCGCTTTTTCATCTTTTTTCTCATAATTTCTTTGCAGTTGCAGTTTCCGGATACTTTCTAAGGTGGTAACAGTTTTTTTCCTTTGAATCTGGGCGTTCCTTTTTTGTATTGCTCGCTCAATCATTTCCTGTCGAAGTTTCTCCTTATATTTTTCTGCCGCTTCCACAGACTTTTTTGTTTTTTCGTTGATTTTCTGAAACTTTTCTTTGTCATTTTTGTCTCGAATTTTCCTATACTTTTTGGACTCCTGTAAACGGCTCTCCCACATTTTGTTTTTGCCTTCCCAGTCGAGATCAATATAGTTAGTATATTTAGTTAGGCGATTTTGCTCCTGCCTATCGTTCCACTAAATCAAGTATAAACGTTGATTATGGTAAAAAGAACATTCGGATTAAATTAATTTTCACTCCAAAGATTAAGTACCCTCAAGTTCCAACGACGAAGAGTCTCCTCCACCCACTCATGATCTCTGAGGTACAATCTATTTTTATTGAACTCTGCCATGGTACACATTAACTTCTCCCTTGCTGTTAATTATTCCCAACTCCCAAATCCTATCAAGAATATCCTTTCTCAAAATGTACCCTCTCGTGTGTGCATCATGGTAAGGTGAATACCCAGCGTCCCTCTTTTTAATGTATGGGTCGTCATTATAAAATCTGGAAGAGTTACATTGAACAGGCTCTCCAACTTTTCCCCTTGTCCAGGTCATAAATCTTTTGGGAAATGGATAGTACTGAGGCAGTTTCTGTTCTAACGGATAGTTCAACCATCTTTTAAAAGTATATCCTGGGTAAGCATTTGGAGGTTTTGGAATGTTTCTGAAAAACTTTTGGATTTTCGAGGGGGGCGCATGATAGTGTAAAATTTCCCGGGGTAGAGTAAAGGCAAGGAAAAACGGTTTTTCTCGATTGCCATATCCACAAAAGTCAAACCGGTCAAAGGGTGGAGACAGCGGAGTGTCTGGAATATATCTGGGGGGTTTGACAAACCACTCTCTTAGACGAATGTCGGCTTCTTCCACGGATGCTCTTCGAACGGCATCTCCGTGATCATCGGAATAGTAGTATCGTCCCGGGTGAGGAACAATGTCTTCAATTATCCAGTCAATGTAGTCCGGATGAACTCCTCGACCCCAATCGAAAACCCTTTT
>JAHZMT010003019.1:0-11187 GCA_027743785.1 Sinhomidia bicolor
CAAACGAGATTACGACTTCTGCTATAATGCTCTGTATTTACATATACTTACATCACATTATGCCATTGTCGATCTTCAAACGTTTTCGAATCAACACAAAAGGTACAGCATACAGGATTTTTCCAAGAGAATCATACTAATGGACGATATGGAAAATCTACTTCTACACCTGGGGTTTTATGAGATGCAAATCGCTCAAGAAATAGGCACATGGCACATTGCAATGCAAACATTGTATTTATTGTGACTTGTGATTACTGCTTAACTGTTGCACACGACTCCCAAGATAAAAGATTGACCTTTTCATTATCATTTAGCCAGCCAGTCATCATCACCATATTCATGTAGATCTGAATGATGAAATGAAGCTGTTATTTTAAAGCATGTGATGACGATGACATCACGTCATGATCGTTTTCCGAGATATATTCTTTCGACACTTACTGACTTACGTGAAAGGATGAAGTAAAACTTTCGATGAAACAAACCTCGTTGGTCTGTTCCACAAAAACATCATATAGGTTTCAAAAAATTTATTCACTGGGAAATAAAGTCATTGCTTTCAAAGTAAATACATAGATAAAATATACACGCGTGTGTTTGTAAAAGATAAAAAGTCAAAAAATCAAGTATTTGTCGGTAAAGGTAAAATTAAAATTTTTGTAGTTATGTTATATACATTTTACCAAAATATTTTTGAACTTTCAGTGTGTACTGACTATTTTTTAATTCCTTATTAAAATACTGGCTTAATTACTCAGAAACGTAGAAAAAATAAAAATACATTTTTAATGTTAATGGTAAGCTACTACAGATTTTAAAGATATGGCTGCCAACCGGGAAACAGTTTGCACAATTTTTCTGGGTCCATTGCTCTATTGATAAGAAGTGACACATGTCCATCAATACTGATGACTGAACCTGATGAAATGGCACCAGTTTGCCCTCCTTCCTCTTCAATGCCCATCAATTTCTGACGTAGCCGCAACAAAACTCTGGACGCTGAAGTATTTCGCTCTGTAAAAATCAAGAAATATTTTGATATTATAAATGCTATTAAAAATACAAAAAACTTATAATAAACTTTAATGAATTGTACCATTTGCTGATTCTTCTGCAGGTTCAGGAACAGCTTTGGACTTTCTTCCTCCTTTTGCAGAATCTGACGGTTGTACTCTTGCAACCCGGTCCGAAGATAAGGTCCACATGTAAAGCGGATCATATAGCAAAACTTGAAGTACCGTAATGATAATCTCTACGTTTTTTCGCAGGACTGCCATAGTCATTTCACTGCATCTGTAGAAAAATTTAAATAATTTTTAAAGTGTGCAAGTTTAGTTACGATTAATAGTAGCTTGAAATTTAGCAAACTTACTATAATTTTAGGAGAAAATGAAGGGCACTTATTCTCTTATATAATACTCAGCAACATAGTAAATAACAAGATAGTGTAAAGTTTACTACCTAAATCAATATGAATTAATTCGGCAGTATTTTTGTCAATAAGGATGTTTAAAACATGTCGATCACCAAGTCCAAGAATGTAACCAACAATGGAATTAGTGGCAACACTGAAAAATATTTTAAAAGGATAATTATTGCTGATTGCCTAGTTTTATTAAATTACTTTTGCAAAATGTACCTTCTAGTATATGCTAATCGCTTTTCAAAAAATTCTCCGGCTTCTTTAAAGTTCTCAAAAAAGAAATGACGGAAAACGGGTTTGAAGTGTTCACAGATCGACATGTACGTTGAAAACCTTTTTTCAGGATCCTTACTCTCCCTTGCATCCTAAAAATAGTTGCACAAATAATCAATCAAGTCTTAAACACAACTCGAGGACTCGAGGTGAATCTTTCCAAATTTCAATCTTACCTGCATCAATCGTCTACATTCCAGTGGTTTATAATCACTGGGACGATATCGGACATGAGCACCATCTCCATTACTTCCAGTAAGATAATCACCCAAGGTCTGTGTGTTTTCAACCCACTCAATTAATCCAGTTCTCTGCGACAGAGGAATTACTTTATACGTTCGAATGTGAAGACGACGAATTTTCGTGCGGGGTTCAACTTGAAGTAACTTATTCATAACTCCAAAAACTTGCTGCATCACTGCATCCTGTCGGAGATCATCTTTTCCCTAAAGCCGAATTTTATTTTTTGAAAGGAATTAATATAGGAATTGCTAATTTAAAGTTAACTATTACATAAGCAAAGCTAATAAAACCTTCAACAACATATTGAACGTCATTCCGTTAGTGCCTCGGCAAGTAATTTTTTTCGGGGAATTTATTCCTCCAACAAGACCATAGTCGCTTCCAAATGATGCGATTCCAACAAAGCTATCCTTGTAGTTTAGTGATGTTAGTACGGGAATATTTGATGTTGGAACAGCAATCATCTCTAGTTGAGAAAACTCTTTCATAATTACTTCAGGGATTCTCTTTTTAACTCCTTGCAAATTTCCCCTGCCATCACAAATGTTGGCTAGTTTTATTAACGCCAGCCATAATCCTTCCATTCTAGAAACAAGTTTTGATAACCGTTGTGTCTTTTGCAACGCCTTTACAATATCTGAAGCTGCTTGAACGCGACCCTAGAACGTTAAAGGATATTTACCAACTACTACACAAACTATAATTGTGAGTCAAGTCTAAATTACTGTAAAAACTTACAACAAGTTGAACCTTTAATGAAGAGTTCTTTTTCGGTTCTGGAAGATCTTCATCTTTATGAAGGGAAGCTTGCGTAAGAAGAACAGGAAGTGTATGGTACGGATGATCTTCAGCACATTTAACTACATATAGAAAAAATCATCATTTTTCACCCGTATTTTAACAAAATATGTAAAAAGCAATAAAATAATTCAATCTAACTTAAAATTTCTCTCAGTAAATTATTCATCGGGGAGGAGTTGTTGCTGAGTCGAGCACTAAGTTGATGTAAAACAATAATGTACTTGTACGAGGGCATTGTTTGATCATTAAATATGCGCGTTGTTTCTTCAATTACTTCAGGACCATTCCATTCCTCAAATACCTTGTCGTTTTCGTTTTCTAGCCACAGAGAAATCTGGAAATGCAAGCAAAACGAGACTTAAAACATACGGACCAACTTGATTGGAAAAATTAGAAAAGTAGAAAGCAACATGGAGTTAGTTACTTACGGCTCGGAAAATTAACAAGTCGTGTTCGTTGCTTGTTCTTAATCCTTTCAGATAATGCGTCAATGCTAACGTCAAAAACTTTCTCTGCTCATGTAATATACACTTAATTTCATCAACATCATTAGTAGTGTGCCTAAGCATTAAACTCGCTGCATCTTTTACTTGACGAACTACATTTGCCATCTCATGCCGCTCTGCTTTCGCCTGTTGTAATATAAATCAAATCAGTTTGAAGGTTATAAAAAATTGTTTGAATACACGTGAGTTCGTTAGTTTTACATCCCAAATGTTCAACTTACTCTTCTTACGTGGTTACACTTCGATGCAAAAACATCAGAGTTAATGTATTTAGTTACATTTTGATACTGGGCATCAGCATACTTCGCTAAGACAATGTAGGCCATTGAAAGTTCTTGCGGAGAAATTGTCTCTCTCTTTTCAAAAATGTCACAGGCTCTTTTTAAGTACTTATCTAAAATTACATTTGGTCGTTCACAATGGGTTTCGGCTAACCATTCACCGCAGCGAAGCAATAAGGACGGGAAGAGGTCATCTTCATGAACCGACTTTTTTACAAGCTGATTCATAATGAAAAGAGCATCTCTCAAGTTAGTGGATTTTCCCCTCGCCCACAAGATTTTTGCCACTTCGAATTCTCGAGAAAGGTTTGGTTTTGTACAGAGGGAAGCCAAAGCAGCCGCACAATTATCTGCGTAATCTAAATAACCAGCTTCCCTTGCTTTAGCAGTAAGGCTGAGTAACGAGTGAGTAATTTCAGATTCCAAATTCATTCCTGTAAACTGGTGATCACATGCTCGAAGGAGAACATTTCGAAGGTACAGTGCAGGCTCTTGATATTTAAAATCACTCACTGGAATTTTATCCTGCTGTTTCCATTTGGCTAGGGAGGTAATGATATCATTCATTGTGGGATCATTGTCTTTTCCGATAAAATCTTCAATCACCCGTAGCATTTGCAGCCGACTCATGAATCCATACAGATTAACGGAGCTCTCAAGAGTTGCGTGACGAAGCTCTGCGTGAACACTACGATATCCATTCCTAAGCGCTGTTGTATAATTTTGTTTGTCCTTTATCAAGCCAGCTTGAATGCTGTCATATATGCTCATCTGAAATGTTGCGTTGGACGAACTTTCAGCAAAATCCTTTATGTACGTGGGTTTGTCAGTGTTCATATTCCACTGGCTAAGTCGCCAACCACACTCATACTGAGCTTGTTGCAATTCTTCCTCCAAAACTTTGTTTTTTGCTACCAAACCTTTTAGGTACGTATCCAAAATGTTGTAGACACCAAGCCCTTTCATAGCAATAGAAGCATAGAGGTCTAAGCATGACTCAGTGTCGACGGAGCTGCCGTTCGATACCACGAGAAGATTTTGCCAATCGCTGCTTTGTTGCAAGTGATGTACGTTACCATCTCCAAACCGAGCAGAGCCGCAACCAAATGCTGCATCAGTTTCTCCTATGGTATTATACGCGACTGCCAGTAACTTTTCCATTTTGAAACCTTCACTTTTGTTCGTTGGAAACGCAACTGCTCCTTGTGAGTAAAATACATCTTTGGAGTCATCATCATTGGCCTCATCCTGATAATAATGGGGACGACTTCGCTCCAGTTCTGTAGCAGCAATTTCAGTGTAAAGTATGGACGTTAAAAAGGCACCACAATATTGTGCAGCGCGAGCTACATCTAAATAGTTGATGTCAATCCAAAAGTTACTGTCAAACTGGGTAGTTCTGAATAATAAACAAATGAAAAATTTAACAAAATAATTGAGAGAAAAACTAAATGAATACTCGTGAACACTTACATAGCATTTCCTCTGTTTTCCTGTGGTAAAGGATGTCTACGGAGAAACTGAGTCGTACGGATCAGACATCTTAGGGCTAATTTGTTCATAAAGATGACAAGAGCTTGTTGTACCACCTTCAAAAAAAAAATAAGCAGTAATTTTAGATATGCATCAAGAAAAAAAATTAAAACAGAAATAAATCAAAGTTTTTAAATGATTTTTACTAACTACTTGACGGAGTGACACTGCGAGTTGCCTCTGTGGTATTCCAGTTAGATTGAAACTTGGTAAAAAAGTTTCTGAAATAACTAGATAGTATCCTTTTCACCATTGGATTCGTTCGACCGCCATACAAGCATAGGTACACCACATATGGAAATACATTTTCACAAAAGTCTAGTCGAAGATGACATAACGGAAGAAAAATGGTGACCAAAGAAGTCTTATCCCTGAAGCATTCTATAAGACCGACAGTTAATTGGGTTAGCCAGCTACGATAGTCAATTCCTTCGTCCATCTCATTCAATCCTAGCTTGTTCTCCAGTAGTTTAGCATCTATTCTTTCCTTTGTTGTTTTTATCAGTTCGCTTTGAGTACAACGAAAAGGAAGTAATATTTTGGACATGCGATTTTCCAAGCTTCCAACCACTACTTGGCCACATTCAGTGTACTCAAAAAGTGATCGTAACACTTCACCAGCTACTGTCACCAATCGAATATCCTCAGATGATAAATATCCCGATATTATTTCTATAATCACTTTCAGAGCGTCTCGTCGGTTGGAAATTTTTCCTTGATTTTTGCAAGGTGGGAGTACTAGCACAGACAAATGAATAGGACCAATCTCTCCCAGACATTTACAAGCTTCTTCAGCAAGTTCCTCGTCATGGGTTGATGATATGATACCACTCAACATTTGAATGATATTATGAAGAGGGTCCTGTAGGCATTCTTCAGAAAATTGTTTATTTTCAATATTTTTTACCATTCGTTCTAAATCTTTTTTCCTATTGACCAATAACTCAGCTAAAAACTGTAAACGTTCTTTAGAGACTGAGCCTTTCGATAACGTGTCAGCATTAGCTCCTTTGAGAAATCTTTCAAATTCCTTTACCATTGGCCATTCGGTTCTTCTGGAATCATACTTCAGTTCAAGATGAATTGCATTATATTCTCGGAACTCAGGAATTATGCTCTCCGGAAATGGATCCAAGCAAATAATCTCTTCTTTAAAATTTAGCTTAAAGGTCTTTAACAGAAAGTCCAATAATTTTTTTGTAGAATTCACTAAACCAGGATGCCGGACAACAGTAGATACAATGTCACGAATTACAGGATTAAAGTATTCAGTCATTTCGTTAAGATAACCTTTTGTAATCAGCATAACCTGTTGCGTTAATAGGAAGATCACCACTTTAAGGAACCTCAAATTTTCTTCTTCATTTCTACCACTACAGCCAGACTTCAATAATCTCAGGTACGTGTTGAAGGTGAAATGACAAACGTACTCAATCATAGAAGAAAATACTTCGGGGGGTTCTTTCAACAGAATATTATTTACAAATGAACTAAACTGGTATAGTCTCCAATATTTTTCCAATTGATCATGAGCATCGTGAATCCTGATTGCCAACGATAACAAAATTTTATAGATACTCTGATGTGATGTCTTGGAAAGATAACCAATTAAACTAATATTTTTCTGTGGACTTGCTGCTTTCAAAAATCTTAAGCAGATTTCAATTGTAGCTTCAGGATAATGAGGTGGAACTGGTTCTGCCATTTTTATTTCAGGAAACCCCCATACATTAACTACCGAAGGTTCGAAAGTTAATGACACAAGATTTAGTACCACGTCACCTATACACGTTGCCATCAGGGTGTCAGTAGCATCCTTGCCTCCAAGGGTGCTAATCAAACGTTTGTGAACTTCGTTGCATTGAGCGATGCTCAGGCCACGGTGAGTAAGTTGATATGTGTGACTAGCCAATCCAGGGGTCAGTCTTGCCATGATCAGACCGTAACTTTGTTTAATAAGATCCTTGATGCTCATCTGGAACCGCTGCCCAACACTTTCCAATTCTGGAATCTTGTTGAGCTCAAAATACACCACACTGATTTCTTTCCTAAACTTTTCAAAGAAATTGTGAAGAGAATTGCATCCAAAGAATTCATATGGCAAATCTGCTATCGGATGATTAAGCTTCAATAGTCTGTTGAAAATATAGGACACGTAGCAGCACATTGTTTTTGTAGAATTTGGCGAGGTATATTCCAATGCACGTCTAGCTAACGCATGACATATTTCTTTTAGCTGGACAATCATGAACAAAAACAGTATGGTTTGCTTTTGCGAGTATGGATAAGCAAAAATAAGTCGAGTTAGAAGAGTTAGCGTTAACGAATTCCGGTTGATCGATTCTTCAGTTAATTCTTGTCGATTCAGGATTATATCTACATCATATGACTCTACTAACGCTGTAAAAACTACATCTAAGAAGTTTTTTCTTCGTTCTTGATATTCCACTGAAATTTCTTCAGTAATGTCTTCATCTTGGGAGTCAGCTATTCCTCTGCTGTAATCGAAGGGAAGGGCATTCTCATACATTTGACAAATAGTGTCTGCGGCCAACTGTCGTACTTCATGACAATTGTTGTTCAAGAATTTATGCAACTCCTCCAATACCCAAACTTTAGCTGATTTGGCTGGTAAGAAACTGCTCCACATTAATGCTGGATCATTCTAAAAATATATTTGTCAAACTTTAATACATGCCCGTATGCAAATTATTACCTATTATACACAAATGTAATTGTAATGGTGCCACAAATATCTAATACGTACCTTGGCTAAGACTGCAAGGGCATCAAAAGCATTTTTGTATACAGTTTTTGGAACCTTGGAATTAACTTCCAAGAATTTGAATGCAGTGCCAAAAAGAATCATAAAATGACTTCTGCTAACTCCTTCATGTCTTGCAAGGTGATATGTGAGAGCTAAATTACAACATCAGTGAATTCTTCAGTTGTATCAAAACTCATTCAAAACTTAGCTTAAATTAGCGTGCAATGATGATAACCTTTAAATAAGTTCCATAGCCTCTCTACACAGTGTGTAATTAAATGATAACCACGACATAGTTTTTGCAACAACTCGATAGCTGGACCAATTAAATCTTGAACACCAGGGCTGTATAAAATTTGAGCTACCTCTGAGATTAGCATGGCGCTCTGCAAGACATCGGATTAAATGTAAACATACATTGAAAGTTAAATTGTAATTTCTTCAATAAAAATATTTTTGTTACCGCATCAAAGAAATAAAGATGAGCACTACTAGCTCGTTCAGCAAGTAAATCTCGTAAAATATCAGTGAAAAGTTCTAGTTTATGACCTAAACAGAATTAATTACAACTTGTTAGAAAATCAACTAAAATATTCAATTTTTCTGTACGTGTTTATGAATTACTTACTGCAAATTGAGCCATAATCAACTAAAAACTGTAATGCAGCCAATGACATTTTCTCGTATTTAGGATCTGGATTTATCATCAAATACAATTCTTCCGGCTTTTCGTAATTTCCAGACGTCAACATTCGTACAGTGCTTGCCACATCCGTCGAATAAAACATTAAATTACCTTCTTGAAAATTATTTAGGGCTCCTGAAATACAGTTATTACATAAACAACTTTGGCATTGTCATTTATTGTATCTCAAATCAATAACGGTCGACTGAAATTATCATTGACATACTTACCTCTAATATAATTTGCCAAGTGGCTCCGAAAAACTCGTTTGATAATTTCCAACACCTGAGGCCCAAACTTTTGACTGAGCGAAGAACGCATTTTATTACATAAGTTTTTCTTATTAGAAAAAAGGTTTCGCATGGATTCTATCATAAAAGTGACGTTTTCCGGTGATGGCGGTGACCCCTTCGGAACACCAAGTTCTTCCTTTAAAATTTGATTACATTTTTCTATCCCATTGTCGAGTACTCTTTCCAAAACGGTTCTAAATCCAGCTTGTCCAGATGCAGCAGATTCTCCAATTAAGTGCGTCTCAATGACATTCATAACATTCAAGTGAAGGTTTACTTTACTAATAATGCCTGTCAGGAGGTTCAGGTTAAGCTGTATCCTTGACTGGCCATTCTCATTTTTTTGAAGACCTGGAATCTTGTCATAATCCATTTGCATTGCGTCTGCTAATCTTTCTGCTGGTCTCTGCAGGACGATATACTGTACATCAAGTGTTTTATTTTCATCAGATTTTGTCGACGAGTCTTTCTCCTCAAATACTTTAATTTCTTTCATGAAGCTATACTTGAGCAGTTTATGTTCAAAGTCGTAATATACACCAGAAAACTCAGGTACAATTTCAATTTCTCTCTTGATCAGTGTATTCGTCTGCTTCACAATTAGCGAGCACATTAAAGTAGCAACAAGTGGTTCAAATCCTGACATATCAGTATTTGAAACATTCATTAGCCATCTAATTAAAGCAAGTCGGGGACATGAAGTTACTGCAATTGCTTCATCCAAAAATACGCTCTGACTGCTAAAATTGGAATCATTAATTTTAACCGGAAGAGTGATCTTAGATAGGTACTCTGCAAGTAGCTCAACACTGCATTTTAAGAGCGGCATGGAATTGTTCACATACAACATCAGCAACGTTGTAATGTTAGTAGGATAAATCTCCTTTAAAAGTTTACGAAGTAGGTTGACAGCCTCTTGTTTTCCTTCACAAACTGAAATAGATCTGTTCCAAGGAAAATTAAAAACGCATGATGACAATAAAATCATAGTTGTAAGCAACACGTTTCAACAAACTCGTTATTATAACGCTTCAATCAATGTCTATTAGCTTACTTGATTGTTAAATCCCATACTGTTGACCAAGTATCAGACACTGTGCTAATGATACATCGCTTTAGTAAATACTTTTCTGCTTCAAACAAACTGGAAAAGTAATCGTAAAATTCTCGCTTGATCATGAAACGAGTATTGAATAACGATGTCCCAAGACTTATCAGGTTTGAACGATTCATTTTATTTTCAATCAACTCAGGGAAATTAGTCAAAACGGTTTTTATGTAGGTCATCCTGGAAAAAACATGATGATAGCAATAACACCTAATTTCATACTTTTACTATACGTAGTTTTTTATTTGGTCACAGATACAAATTGTTTGACACTTACCATACAGTTAGTCCTTCTGAAACGGTCTTTTGATGAACCTCGCTTATGATTGTATTAAAGCACTTGTGTCTCATTTTTTTCTTTGGGCGACTACCAGTATCCTCGTCATCTGAACTATCACAGTCTGACCAATGTCGTGTTGAAATCTTGGAGACAGACAAGCATTGTTAATTTGTCAAACATTTTCAAACTGATACTAATAAATTATTTATAAACTAAGTATACAAGGGCGGAATAATTTACCTGCTTTGTACACTTTGCTGCTAGTAAAAGAAATCTTTCAGATAATTTCCCATTACCAGGTGAAAATTTTCTTGCTCTTTCCTCGACAATGTCAATGCAAAAGGTGTACATTGACCTCATAATCTCTTTCCATTTTAAAGGATCTTCTGCAAAAAAGGCATCTGAAGCGAAGTCACAATCACATATGAAATGAAGCGAGTACTGAATCAATAAAAACTCCACTAACGTAGCCTATAAAATAAAACTATTATTAATATTCACAAAACAACAAAAACATTAAGCTAGAAATGTTTTCTTGTTTGCACTTACGTCCTCTTCCTCGCTAAATGACTGAATCTGCAGAATACTGGGAATGACAGTTTCACCAAGGTGGCACAAGATACCACGAAATTCAGCAGCATTCTGGAAACACAATCACATTCAAAATCATTGAGATGTAAGCTTTACTTGTTTCCTCTAAGTTCAAAATCTTACAAACGCATACCTGGTTACAAAGTTCAATCAATCCTTGAAGGTATATGAGAATATTCTGTTGAACTACATTAAAATGAGCCTCAGCCAAGTTGGAGTAAAAACTTACGACTCTGTTGAAACCAACAATAAAGGAAATGATTACTAAGCGTAAACTAATTACTAAAAGTTTGAGGGCAAAAAAAGTCTCAAATATATCTTACTTTGACCGAATTGTAGGAATCACTTGATCGTATAATGAACCACGAGCAATGCAGGGCTTTAGACAGTTCAAAAGCAA
>JAHZMT010003020.1:0-87483 GCA_027743785.1 Sinhomidia bicolor
ACAGGGAAAACCCGTTGTGTTCTAACAAAAATGGATGACGATCATTTTAAATTTTCAATTGAATCGTTCCATTTTTGCTGGAAAAGAAAACAGATGAAGGAGAAGGAAGAAATGTCTGGGATTTCTGAATTAGTTTTTACATGTAAGTACTATGCTCCTGTCACAAGTTTTCCTATATTGTTTTCTTCCTGTACCACGTTATTGCATTTACTTTCTCCAGAAACGGGGAGAGGTATATATTTTCTAATAAAAAAACTGTTTGGGTTGGCGTGTGTAAAGTAAATATATAAACACCAGCTTTGTGTCAGTCTCACCCACACCATTCGTTCGTTGCCATAAAAAATGCACAGGAGAAGAGCAACACTAAAAATAAAAGTGGAAAAGCAACACCGTTCTCCTTGCGTAACAAGTACGGCAAGAGTTTATTTTTCGATGGTGACATGTACAAACCAGAGTAGTAGAGTAATAATAATAATAATAGTAATAAGTAAAAACAGTTTAAAATCTGTACACAGGTGCAAGTATACCTGTTAGTTTTAGTACCTACTCCCTCACATAAAATCGTTTTTAGGGCTAAGTTCATTTCTGCCTGTTTGATTGCGTGAGCAAAAAAAGGCTGCTTGAATTATAAAAATCCTAAAGGTTCGTTTTAACAACTTTGTCAGATAAAAGTTTTTGTAACAATGCTTCTTAATTTTCACGTTGTATACAATTGTACGGCTTGTTGCATTCTCTATTCTTATATATCAATAACCCTTGTAAACAGGTTACAGATAGAGCAGCAAAAATACAGAGGGGGGTACAATGAAACAGTTTGGGTTGTTGTCTTCATAGAAGACGAGTAGCTTTTATTTATGAAAAAAGCAATATTGGCTTGTACTTGTCGTCGTAGGTTAAAGTTTATACGCCACTCGAGTAGTATGCACATTTTAAAATTATAAAATGTAAACTGCAGATTGACTATTATGAACAAAAAAGTAAAAATGTGTATATAGCTTATCTATATATGTATTTTTTGTGTATCAACTATGTATGTAAGGTAGAAAGTAATAATAATTGGTTAAGATTTCTGTCATCATGCAATATTTTTTCCCCATTGTATTACAAAAAGAATTGTTGTAAAATAGTCGTGTGCATGGTTATACAATTCCTTGAATGAAGCAATTTAAGAAGACTGTTTAAACAGCATGTGTCCACCCTAATAATGCCACAGAGGGAGAGAGGAACAAACAGAGCGGTTTATTTTTGGCAGTGTGCATTACCTTTTGTATATATTCATTAGAAATTAATACCTAGCAGGAGAAGGTGGACAAGCAGTAATGATATCATGTACATAGATATTATTATTATTGTTGTGTTTCCACGTTATCGCAAGCAGCAAAATAATATAACTTGTAATGGCTTGACAAATGCCTGTGCTTGTTTTAACTACACTACTAGGTATTTATCACGTTTGCAGTATGGTCATCAATATTGCTATTATGATAGTTTGTTTGACTTGAATTTGTGATGGTGACGCTATAATACTGACAGAGTTTATTTTCTGATTATGGAAACTATACGTTTTGGTAATACTTGATGAACTGCTTGTTATGTTGGCGGTAGTGCCACTTGAAAATGCACTAACACAGAGTTTGTGATACGTACATAAAACAGTAATAGTAACATTAAAAATAGCAAACTTTCAGGCGGACAACCTACCAAAAGCCTACCTACTTGTCGGCGGCGTATGTGCTATTGTGTGTCCGTACGTGTAGGTGATCTAATAAAAGTATGAAATAGTACTTGCTGCTGGTTATATATATTTTTTTTAAAAATAATACGCTTAAAATGCACTATTACAATACAACAGAAACCATTACTGCTATTATTGCAAAGTTTAGCTCCATTTTCATTTTCTCATGTTTCATTCCAATGATGTTGTAGCATTCGCACGTTCACCTGCTTGACCAACAAGAAACGACTTGTCGATGTACGTCCTAGTGTGAATGAGATGGAAGAAGAGGAAAGACGAGGGAGAAATGTTTGTTGCGTGAGCAAGCTTTAAGAAAAGTACTTCCTTTCCCTTTTATAATTGCACGTTTCACTTGTTACTCTTTTATACATACTTCAATGCCTCCACCACCATCACCATTACTATTATTACTTGTACATTTTTATTATTAATATAATGAAATGAAATGATATTTATTCCGGGAGTAAAATCGAGAACAAAGTTGAAAACTTTTTTTTGCTAGATTGTCGCTATTTCTCTACTATACAAATGCATGGTTTTTTCCTCCATTATTCTGTATACTTTTTTGCTTTCACTCGAATGTCTAACTCTAACTATAAAGTAAAATAAGCAAACCAAACATTGCACAGCCATGTTATGGCGCTATTTATGTACTCCCCCTGTTTTGAATGGAAAAAAATGAAAGTATTTACTTTTGCTTCCGAGCGAGCATGAAACAAGTTTGAGAATCAAAAAAAGACCAACCAGAAATATTTATCATACAATAAATATCCTACAATTTCACACTACTGTGTAGTGAGGTCTCCCAATAAAGTAGTATAGGTATATACGCTAATTCCAATGACGTAATGCTAGGAAAACTTTTTGGCAATGTTTCTCGATTCAGCATCAGCAGTGGAAAAGGTAAATAGCGCAGTAATTACTTATTGGGAATGCATGTATTTAGGTCGCATTTGAAATTAGTACAATGAGAAATGACATCATATGTCCTTATGCTTGCTTGTCATCTTTTGACATTCTCTGGAAAAATTTCGTGGACACATAAACTTGGGATGATCCAAATTTATAATTTATTGCCAACTTTTAGAAACAAAGCGAAAAAAGTTTACCCATTTTTACGAAACCTTTGATAAATTAAAGGCGGCAATTAAAACAAGCACAGCAAATGTTTTAAACTTGTAGTGGTGATTGTAATGACACAATTCAATGCTTTATTCTTCACTAATTAACTCTGAGCTGATTGTCAGGACATGTACAGTAAACGAATATTTTTGAACATGCACTATTTTTTTTAGAAACCAAATGTTTATGTAATGTTTACAAGGTTGGAAGCAATTAAAGCTTGTTTTCTATAATTTTATTCCACCACCAACAAACTTATCACACCCACTCTCTTTCCACCGCATCGTTCAACCTACGTACAAGAGGTTTTTCTACTGGCTAGCTTTTTAATGTAGCAAAGCAAACTACAAAAGTTGTTTTTTTGTGTATAAATATTTTTCAGCGCTTCACAAGCAATTTATTTAATCAGTTTATCTAGTACACATGTGGGGATGTATGAGACTTGAACTGGCTTACTTTTAAATCTTTCCCCGACAGTTTCTACTGCCACATTTCACTACCTCACGTATTCCCCCATTTGTCAACAAACGGCATCTATGAAAACGTTGCTGGCAAAGTGACGCCTGACTAAATGATAGTCTTATAGCTAATTGGATTTCGCTAGTTTATCAGTGGCATGAAAAAGTGTAAGCTAGCATTGGACACAAAAAGAACTGTCAGTTTGTTGGCCTGGTATTAGCAGTGGTGGTAGGTGGTGATGGTAGGGTATTGAAGTTTATAGTTAATAAGCCAGACAAGTTCATATGTGTAAGCATGCTTTGGTGGCTAACCTACATTCCGCCGCACCATCATTCATTCCGCTTGTTATCACTATCATCATCGTTGTTGTCGTCTTCATCAAAATGGAAAGGGTATGTCAAAATGAATTCATGAATAAACAAGATAGGAAGTGGGCGCAAACCAGAAATGAAAGAGAAAGTAGTAAGGACACTGGACCTGCTTGAATAACTCCCAGGCAAAGAGTAAAATGTAAAAGGGAATTTATCAAGTAAATATTTAAACACGACGCTCTTATAATAATCCTCTAAAACTTTATTGTTTTGTTCATCAGACCTTTCTCCAGTTCACTGCTGTGAGCCAGAATATCTAACGCTTTGATGACCATTTACCGTGATGAAGGACTACATTGACTGATAATTAAGAGTGATGGACAAAGACAACTTATGAAAAGTCAAAATCAACACAATACAATGATGACAGCCATCTACGATTATTTATCTGGAAAAATCAGACCCCCTCTAAATTGTCATCGCTGCTGACGTATGCAAAAATGGTATAAAAAACAACTTCACCTACAACTTGCACGGTGCGGTACAACTACTGTATTAACTTCTTATTCGTATCGGTAAACCATCAACAGTACCAAATATGCAACCGATGTTGAGTGTTATGTTATGTGAGTAAATTTTCTACCCCTTCTGCAAAGTAGCGTTAATGAGTAATCAGATAAGTATTTTTTGCCCTTTCCTCAACCTCACATTTGAGTAACAGCACAAATAAATGCATACAGGTATACTTGTTCAATTCCCAGTTACTATGAGACAATTTGCCTGAATTGTTATGCAACAAAAAAACCGCAATAGGTTAAAACACACGTGCTTGTTCACTTGTAACATAATCGATCAATCGATACTGATGACGATGATGATGCTTGAAATGAAATAATAGTATGCATATTATGTACTCTGCAGCGCATCTCTGATCTCATTAAGGATGTTTTTTTGCAGATGAAATTGAATAGCATTACCCCTTTTTTGGGGAATGCATAATACCTATATGCATGTAGGTATATGGTATTGTGCATAACATTCACGCAATAGTTTTTCGAGTCTGCTACGACAGGTACACGAGTAAATATTGTAAAAGACTTTAAAGAATCATTCGACAACTGGTAACTTTTTCTCTTTACTGTATTAATATGCTTCATGTATTGAAAATTGAGGAAATGTTAAAACTGTGTTCAAGCCCTTAACTTTGTTTGGAGACAGCTGCTGAATGTTGATGTCGTAACGATGCTCAATATTTTATTCAAAGACGACGAAATCTGTAAAAAAAAAATTTTTTATCTCTTTTGTTGCGTGAGGAAACGTGTAATTCTAACTCTTCCTTTTTCTTATTTATACTCTACGCACACGATTCTCCTACTGTTGCGGTGGAAAGGGATGAGAAATATTTTTAGTAGCTTTTCTCCCAGATTAACATTTTTTGCCTTGTATATCTGCTCATATCAAATGTGTTCTCTCATTGCCCTGAAAATGTGTAAACGGCATTCTTTTTATAGCTAATTTGAATTCTTCAATATTTGTGTGTGTGTAAGTTTTAGACATAGAAGCCGCAAACACACCACTTTATTTTGACCACAAGTAGAAACATTACTTTTTTCACTAAACTAGTAATCTGCATTGTTACATTTTCATGTAAACTTCCTTTTTTCCGGGTACAAGTGATGACAGTGTTTTAGTGTTTTAAGATTATGATTGTGTTGTGATTTTTTAATGATAATCATGAAAAGGAGGAAAATGGCGAAAATGATTAAATTTTTTTTATTCCAGCAGTCTGTGGAGAAAATGATGCAAGGTAAATAACTCTGTACTGATGATGCAAGGTAAAATCAAAGTTGGCACTACAAGCTAGAAAAAAGGAAGGAAACATGAAGAGAAGGGGGAAAATGAACAACGCAGATTACAACTTTTTAAATAGATTCGAACATGTTTGCATATTTCATTGGTGTTTCCCATGGGTCGTGCACGTCAGCAAGCGTAAAAAATAAAAATTCATTTTACATTAAGTCATTTTCCAACGTGGTTGTTTTTTTACCTACTATGTGTGTGTGTGTGGCAGTATATTAGCAAGCAGAAACACTGGCGATGGAACTAGGTCCCTTGGTGACACTTCTCTCTATTAGCTTTTTCCGTGTGCCCCACTCTCTCTCTCTCTCCCTATTTTCCCATGTACATGTTTTCAAAAATAACATTCTGTATGTGAGTTGAAGAACTACAGACACTAAATTATGCTCTGTAAGAGCATGGCAGGAGACAAGGTCTTTTGGAAATATTTTCAAAGAATGATGTGGATACGTGTGTTGGGGAAGTAGAAACATTTCTTCTTATGAATACCCATGATAACCTAACCGAAAAATAAACAAACTTTATCCAAACTCTCTCTCTCTCCCTCGTTTTCTCTTTCACCTCCTCCGCATGTGCTCAATCAAATGAGTCCTGCAATTGCTGAATTGGATTATTAATATTTGGCATACAGTTATACCTATTATACATATTTCACATTATTCGGAATTCGGGAGTACGTACGTATATGTTCATGGAAAAAATCAAGATCAATTGGTTCACTCTGAAAGTTTGCTTTCCTTGATATAAAAAAATGCAAAAATAGATTCAAGATTTTGTCAACATGTGAATAAAGGGCGAAGAAAAGAGAAAAGTGATTTTCGTAGTGATGATGAGACTGGGGCATTTGGGAGTTTTGAAGTGGGGCTAAAAATTAATGTCAATACGGACGTAATTATCATAATAAACCTTAGAATATTTGAAAAAAAACAGTGTCATCTTCTTAAACTAGTCACGTGATTGAACTTTTATCCTTGTACGCAATCTGTTGATAGGCGATAGCATGGCAATGAGAGGAGGAAGGAAATAGTGATATGGTAATAGGGAGTGCCTACATACGTTTTTCTAATAAAAGAGAAGAAACCACCTTGTCCCTTTCTGTATTTCGCAACGGCAGGAAAAAAATGAATTATTAATCTTTTGCCTCAGCATATGTTTTGCAAAGTGTTTTACTTTTTTTTCGTTTAAGTATTCCTCCTCTAACTCCACTTTACCTCAGTGCATGCCATCGTCAGAATTAGTCACTACTGGCCTAAAATTGTAAATTATGCATTTATGTTTGAATAAGGTAACTTTGCAATTAGATATTGTGTATAAACCTACTACAGCCTACAGCCAATGCATGTGGGTATATGTATGCTTACTTTCCATTATCATTTTTCAAGGAAAATCGCTAAATTTTTAATTGCCGTACATGGATACAGGAAATTTTGATATGTATATATGTATCCCATATGACAAATTTAACTTGCATGGTTAAAACTGAATCTTCATGTATGATTATAGTTTTTGGTCTGGAGGCAAACATGGATTTTTATGGTTATAGAGAACTTTTAATTTTTACCACTCTGCCCCTTGAAAGCGCTAAAGAAAGCAAATGCAAGAGGAAAGCGAGAGAGAGAGAGAGAGAGAGAGAAAGAACGAGAGAGTGAAAGGGAGAAAGGACATCCCCTGGAGTTATAAATGATGAAAACTAAAAAGTGAACCATGAGCCAGAATAGCAATTCCGGTTACTACTTAACTTATGAGCCATATAAGATAATCTTATAGTAGACACACGGGCACATTTTCTCTTTCCAACCTTTTCTACTTCCAAAGAAAAAAAATATCATGCTGTACTTTCTCCTTTGAAAAAAAAAACATTTAAATACAGTGTTTTTATAGACTTGCCGAGTTGCGTAAAAGAATATTTTTAAATGGGCTAAAATAGAAATCGACGTTTTAAAAATATTGCTTGACCAATGCATAAATTATAAAGGAGCTTTAACAGCTCCTATTTCTCAATTTCCCTTAAATGTAATGCTTTTAGCCAACTAAAACGCAATGCGGATCAAATGTGCGAACAAATGTAATACGAAATGCGTTATTCTTGTAAAACTCTTATACTTTTCAATATCGATTAGAATGTAAGAAATAATTGATGGGAAAAAATGTGACTTAGGGACTTAACTAAAAACTGATGTAAAAAATGCACCAATTATGTACTATATAGTATACTAGTAGCTATTATAATAGTAATTTACATAAACAATGGCGTGTTTGGGGCAATGTGGATAGTGCACAATAGACCGGATTAATGAATAATGTGATAGAAAACATTAGTACCTAGTTATAGAGTGTGATCTGCATATCATAACATGATTATTAATGGCTGGTTGAATGTTAATTTGAAAACATGAAAAGAAAAGATATGATAATATAGCATAGGTATTTAAATATGGCTTAAAATTAGCATACCTACTTAATGTATTCCAAAAGAAAAAAAACGAAAGTTCTGTTTTGTCGAGCATTAGTGGATTTTAGAGTTGGTTTGTTAAATTCTTTGGAGAGAAAAGCGAAAATGATGGTAATATTATTGCAGTGATGGTGGTGAGTAGAGTGGAAGTGGTGGCTAAAATCAAGTGTTCGAGAAATGGAGAGTGTATTCAGTGAATGAAAGCATCCTTTTGTGCTGTTGAGTTTCTAATATCCACTTAACATGTATGCACATCCTTTGCTTCGTGATCAATGTGGAATCAATGGTAAAAATATGTGCTAACCAGAAATATGGATGGGGAGTGGAAAAGGACCTTGAAACTGATATGCATGATGACATGCTCGATTTTGTGGGCGAAAAACCAGTCATTATGACTGTTTATTTATTTCAAACGGACTCACCATAACTTTTCCATAATATATAAGTTTACCTGGCTAAATGGTTCTAACTGGCTGCACGTTTGATATTTACTCAAGTATGTAATGCAGTCCTACGGAAGTAAAAGTAAAAAGATTATACATACGTGTCCTGTTTGTAGCGGACGTAGGAAACAGAAAATTTGAGATGCTAAAGCAACTTGAATAGCTGTTTAATTTTGTGAAATGCTTCACAAAAGAAAACTTGAATGGCTTGATATGTAGATGAAACCTGTGAACAACACAGTGTCAGCAAAATCCAACAAAATTCACTGAAAAATTCAAACTGCAGGGAATAGCTAAGTTTGCTGATTTATTCAGCTTGAAAATGCTTTGTACGACTGTGCTGCTGTGCAGTAAACTCGATTTAGTAATTCCAGCTGAGTAAACAGCAGTGAGCAATAATGAGTCAAATGAGCATATGGTAGACAATTTTGAGTGGCACCTAAGTTCATTTCGGGGAACGTAAACAACAATTCAAAATACATGAAGATGGAAAAAAACTACTCAGGCAATTTTATATAATTATTTCGAGTGTGACTGTAGCAGAGATGCAACGGAAGCTAATATAAAAATCAAAAGTTCAATTTAGGATTCTCTTTGAAAAATTAACAAGCAGAAAAGGTTGTTAATACCATGCGGCTCTGTATTTCATAATTTCTCAAAGGACAGACGCGTGTGCATGCAAAAATGATTAGTAACTAGCAAGAACTAAAAAAACGCACAAAAAAATGTATTTGCATTGCTTACGAGTGCGTGCGATGAGTTAATTGATCTCCAGCGGTGTGTCCTTTTAGCTTCTTATTGATGAAGTTGTAGTTTTCAGTTTTCACTTGTGATTTTATAAAGTTCTTTGAATTTTTTTCTAATTTGATTTTTTGATTGAATTTGTAATTTACATAAAACAGCCTTTGAATTTATACGGGAATTTTTAAAAATATGATATTAGAAAATACACCAGAAAAACTACTTTGAAGTTGCGGATTTTGATGTTCTACGCGGAGAGATTCCTCACAAAAAAGTTTAGCTTTAAATAATAACAAGAAAGTATAACAAAGAAATAATCTGCAGTAAGGACAGATATAGTAGCACTTATGAAATGGCAATGTGAACAGAGAGCTTGCGGGTCAGTTGAGATCAATGAAAGTATTTTTTTCGGTGGTGGTGGTGTGTTCCGCGTCCTTTCTCCAAGTGAGCTGTGAAAACGTTAAGCGTTCCAGTTTTATAGCCCCACAGGTGATGAGGCTACTGGTGAGCAAAAGGAAAGTAGGAACAAGGCAAAGATTTCTCTGACGATGACGACGACAGCAACAAGGATTCTCTAGCAAGTACAGCACCAGTATGTAAAGTAACAAGGAAAGTGAACCTCGTCCTCCCTTCAATGAGACTTTACACTACAAACGAGTGTTGAGGGTGTTGGTGGTGGTGGTGAAAAAAACTGTGTTGGTGGTGACTATTCTCTACTCCTACACTTTATATTATTTCCGTTTGCAGTTTCACAGAGCTGAGGAACATTAGTATGGGGATGAAATGTGAATTTTTTATTATTCTATGCAATGTTGACGACAAAGACGATGACGGCAATACACTAATATCCCTTTCTTCTTACTACTGTTTTGTAGTAAGGACTATTAAGAACTGAACATGTCTCTAGAAAATTGATATGAGTTGTGTGGATATAAGTATGTATATAGGCAGAAAGTGTTGTTTCGTATGCAGACTAACAAGTACGTATTAAAAGTAGAATAGTTGCAATTGTCTATAACGTCTACTTGAGGAATGACAAAAATATACTTTTTGATGTCAACTTTATCCGATACTATGAGTATTTTTATTAATTGACAGGTTCTGACGAAATTTCGCACTCTTAATATACATATACAAACATATATTATGAATGAACTGACCGTGCAATGTGCTATAATTGGAAGCACAAGCAATTTTCCTTTTTTTGTCTAATGCTACTTTCATTATTATGATGGAGTCCACTACAGACAAACTTGTACAGTTTTACTCTTTACATTGTAAGATTTTGACTTGGCAAACATTTTTTTACATAAAAAAGCAAGCTCGCTTCTGCACACAAGTTTCCATGGTACCAGTACAAGCATGTATGTGCATGTATGTGCTCAGTGTATTAAGTATTAACCATCACATTATTGTGTTTAGAACAAGTTATAAACTTTCTTCATGCATTATTGCCTAAGCGGTCGTGTTTTCTCTTTCACTTGTTCAAGAAAATGCAACCATGTATATGTACATACTATAGCATGTAGACCGGCTCGTTCTAAAGGTTTTATATAAAGGTCTCCTCTAAATACATGTATCAATACGCAAGCTTACCTTGTCCATATGCAAAACTGCAGATGTAGCGTTTTGTCAAGACGCTCGGGCTCCAAAAGTGTTAATGATGCAAGTATGTATATATGTATGTACGGGTATAATTTGTTCACATTTATACGAAACAAAATTGGGTACACAAGTAGGTTTTCCAAGTGGTAAAATATTTAAAATAATAATAAATAGCAATCCATGCAAGTGTACGTGGACAAACGTCGCGTCGTCGTCATAATGGTTTCAATTCTAAGAAATGAGAAGTTGGTATGCTTCTAAATTGGTTTTGCCTGTCTTCAATTCAAAAAGTGACTAATTGTATCCACAAGTCCACCATTAAAGTGCCCACTTATTCGGAACTAGCAATGCAATTATAGCATATTTTCTTGACAAATTATTCAATGCAATCAATCTTATATGTACTTATATCATACGAACAACATGTGATCCGGAAATTGAAAAACGTGGTATTTTGCTTACTCTATTTATGACCTTCGATGTATACAAATTAGGCACAAGAACATGTTTCTATAAATGAATTGTAAATAATAAATGAGCCACTGTGAAATATTATAATAAAGGTTATCGGGGCATTGTGAAACTTTGTATTTGAAATTTGAAAAATATGAACAATGATATAGGTAATTATCTGATGTAACTTTGCTTATGAAAATATGGAAGCAGGCAAACTTCGGTAACTTAAACCACAGTTTTTAAATTTGACGTAGACGAACAGACTTGACATTTTCCTTTAAATATCACTCCAATAGTATAAAGAACCTTTGCATACGTCACGTCGCATGACAGGCCATTTTTTGATCATGGTCCCCAAAAATAACCGTAAAATAGGCGTATAAAATAATAACCCAATATTTGGTCTATGCTTTTTTGCTGAGGCAGAAGTGCAATGTGGTCAGCATTGAAGCTATTTTGGTCGTTGCGTATAATATCTTGCTCTTGTCAATTGTAAGTGAGCAATTTGTAAAGTTGTAAGTAAAATGTCTTGATTTTTCCAAGAAATGGTTCTATTGATCCTTTCGTAGTATAAATTCATTTATTTTTCACCCAAAAATAGCACAGAAAATAACAGGGAATGGTGAAAAAAATACTATTTTTATTTTTTATGATATTGCTTTAATCACACCTTTAGTTTTGTCCCATGGTCAGCATGTTTTCCCATTTCATTCCCTTTTCCCTACGGCACAGAATATCTTTGCCATCATCAAAAACCTTAATTTAAATTCCAGTCACACGACATTAAGCTAAAAAAAATTTGAAAGTTTTCATACGTTTGTCTGTCTGTCTTGACTCTGTATTTACTTCAAAGCTGCACTTGCATAAGTATAATATACCAAATTTCATTCATGGTGGAGGTACCTTCCACAAGAATTTGTCACTTTCTTTGTGCTTACTTGTTTATTCATTCAATAAACGAGACTCGACTTTTTGAGCCTCACAAACCTGCTGCTCTGTCCGATACACTTTTAAACGCAAGAGCAAAGTGACTGATTGTGCCTTTTCTCTTTTTGCTTTCATGTTTTATTGAGATAAAGTAATTATATCCGACAATTTTTATTTGCCTGTGGGATGGTGATGGTGACGGTAGTATAATAGCAGCATAGGCACGTACCGTATATTTACTTTACGCTATTTCTTTACTCGTCCGACTACTGCACCTCCATAGTTTGGAGTCCATACCTGTTCAAAAATGTCGCTTTCCATACGAATATAGAAGGGTCCAGTGAAAAATTTGTAGTTGAAAATAAGAAAATCATCAGTAGGACTTCCTGTTGTAAATGACTTGTGCTATGTCATGACCCTTAACTACCATTGTTCACGCAGTTTTGGCTTTATTTTCGAGATTCCATCATATGCCTACTATGCCAAAAAAGTGGACACATTCAATGTTGGACATATGCTCAAAACGTTACCGACAAAAGTGTACACCGGGAATGGTTCTTTTATCGTTATTATTATTATTAGGAATATCGTCCTCTTCAACAAGCCAGCAGCCAACCACCACAAGAACCAATACCCATTCATGAATATTTATTTTCCTATTTCATTTACAACTTTGGCGTAGAATGTAGTTTTTTCCAAAAGGAAATTACACGTTTCATCTATAAAAAAGGCTAAATGTATGTGTTTATTATGTCAGGGTATCTGCACAACAGCACAAACTTACAATTAGCAGGGGAAAATCATAATTTTCACGTGCACATAAAAATAACACGTTAAACAAAGTAGCAGTAGTAATGATGGCAATATCTAAACAAAAAACATGACTGCTGACGTAATAAAAAAATAAAGTCGACTAACTAATGCCATTTGCACATAATATTGCATATTTTTTTGTAGAATGATAACACTTGTAAAATAACCTAATTTTGAATTACTTGTAAAACAATTACAAAGTTGTAATGAATAACGACAAGAAATATAATACTGCCTATTATTATTATTATTATTATTATTATATTTGTTATTAGTTTGTTAAAATTACCATCAGCCTTACATTTTTGCAATAGTTTTGCTATAAAAAAGGCAATTTTTCTTTTTACATAAATTCATACCAAGAAACTCTAATAACTTTCCGCTGGTAACAGCTATTTCTACCACCACGGCAAACATACAACCAAAGCCAAAAGTAAAGTAATGCGTACACACAAGCTCACATTTTTAGTGAAATTACTCTCCGGAGACCTATTCCACCTACTCACACTATCTCCTTGACTATTTCATTAAAAGTCTTGTTTCCAAAAAAAGTGGCAGAGAAATACTTACACATGAAGAGGGTCTCTTCTCACAGAAACAGCACACTCGATAATAGAATAGAATCTCTTTACCATCAATTCCCTTTGAACTGGTCTACAAAGTGCTCTATATCAACCTTAATCGCCTTCTCTTTACACTTTTTTCTCCGTTGAATAGCACCTCTTTTATCATGTTCACAAGCATGATTATTGAGGAAATTAATGGATGCAGCTTAAGCTAAATCTCGCAAAAAGTATGACCAAGCGAAATAAATATGTAGCTTCAGTAAATTAACTCGAAGTGTAAAATTCAACATATAATTTATGCTTATTTATTTAAAAAAAGATTTTTCGTCTGACAATAAGTACGCACACAAATATTTATATTGTTTAAATGATACTACTAATGGGATAATGTGTATGCTAACATAATATGTTGTACAACGTCGAAGTTCTCCCTCACTCTGACGATTGTTAGACAAACAGAAAGCAAAATGGTCACATTAATATTAAAAGTTCACTTGTTAACAGAGGTGATGCCTGTTGAACTCGATAAAAATTTGCTTCTAAAACGGATGTGAATCTCTTTATCCCTTATTTCGTAGAATGGAGTAGAGAGTGATTCAGGGTAGTCTTTGATACTTTTTCCGTTGACGTCATTCATTCTACCTTAATTCATATCCCTCTCAATTTACCGTCGTTGAGAGGACGAGAAACCGCTAATGCTACGTTTGTGCGATTATCGTCTTGATTTAATAATTATTGTAAAATGCATTAATTTCCAAGACTGTGTAAGCAGAACTAAGGAAAAAACTCGTTCTAGTTACTGATTCCCCTATTTTCTGTAAACAAGTTACATCTTTGTAAAAGAACTGGGATGTACATGTTGTGATTATATGGTTTGTGAGGGAAAATGAAACGGATGCTAGAAGAAAGTAGTCTTACAGAAGGTCGTGCTGATTTCCGAGTGGCACAGATTGCCAGTAACGTGGTTCTTGGATTTCACCTGCGGACCACCCTACTTTGGGGTAATGTGCATTTTTACAAGCAAATTTCCCAACACAAAATATATAGGTGAGTGGAAAGATTTGATCAACTGTAAAGTACACTGTAGAGTCTTTCTTATTAATGATGTTGAAAGTGCATGTAGTCATCCTTACTTTGGTACTGTCCCACACCCTTTATTTCACAAAATGCTGTACAAAATTAAAAATTAAAATAATTAGACTTGAGCGAATGGTATTAATATGATACATCTATATCAAATTGCCGTATCAGCAAGATGTTATCTGCATGGTTTTACGTTTAGGCAAAATTAAAAATACGTATTATCACCAATAACAGTTTGCAATCAATTTTAATGTTTTATTATTTCTGTGTACCTGAAATAATCATAACCACAAAATTCGTAGTTGGAATTTATATGTATTGAAACAGACAGTGCAGTGACTGTCACTACGTAACTAGTGAACAAAGACAAAGGGGCCTGTCTAGTACAATAATAAATAACCTATGCTTCTTTCAATGAACAAAAGCAAAGATATGAAATGATTTTTTGAGAAACAAAAGAGACATGTGCTGTTATGTTCTTCTCCAAAGGAACATAACAAGATGAAAAGATAGACATAGAACAAGATGGAATGAAAATAGCGGTTTTAGAATATCTGTCATCACATCAAATATCCGGAGACTGTAAAGAAATACAGGAACATTTAATACTCCATACATAGATTCAAGGCTGTGATTAGATGAAAAATTGTCTAACAATTGTACTGGTTATGTTAGAGACAACGTGAAGGAATAAATGCGACAGTAACCTCAAAGTTTTGTAGTTAAATTCATTAATGTCATTACTGCTTGGAGGAGATGAATAACAACAATTTTCGATACAATCTAGTAGTTCAATGTTCTTCTTGAATTTTGTTATTAGCTTCGAAACTAAAAACTACAATTCTAAATCATAGTTTTTTTCGTATAACGTACTATAAATTTTTAAGAGGGTTCAATTTGTTTTGAACAGTTTTTATATGGTTTTTATATACAATTTGCTTGCATACTAACAGAAACACTTACATGCTACAGCATACAGAACTTCAGAAGACTAAAGGTCCAATATGTCACGCTTATGTACAGAATATTATTTACTAGTATTATGTACTTGTTGTAAAAATTGAGAGGTTCAAACGAGGCTAGCTGGTTGATGAGCTAATATCTCGTACTCCCTTGTACTACATTTATTATCCAATTTTACAACTTCGTCAGTGATAGATGCTAAATACGAAAAGATACTGATAAATTTGAATCGGAGCCAATTACTAGAACATCTCGGTCATATCACTATTTTTTTCTACTATTTATATTTGGTTTTTATTAATACTAATATTTACTTGCCGCAACGGTTTTTAATGACTTCAATATCAAAAGTAGTGAGAATACGTATGTGCATATCACATCCGTGTATCGAGTTTCCGAGTGTGAAGGAAACCAAGACGATATAATTTATTCTGTGTATATGTGGGGTATTGTAAGATTTACAATGACAGTCGACTAGGAGGAAGCGAGCACTTCTGACTGCATACTCCCTTTCTGTGGATATACCGCATCGTTCTTTGAATTATTCTTTAAAATATTCTTTTCATTGAATTTTAGTCTTGTATCTAGTGGCTACAATTTTCTGGATATTTCTTAGATCATGTGTTTCTTAGACAGAGAAATGAGTAATTATTAGGGATCCAGATGGTGGTACTTTGTAAATTTGGTTAGTCAGTCTGTCCGACCAACCGTCGGAGCAACCGCTTGCGCTCTAATGCTTGCACTTTTTATGCCATTAAATTGCAATGTAGATGATACCCATGACCTGAATCGACAAAATGTTTTTTAAATTTTCTGCATTTTGATTTAATACATGAGGACTTTAAGATTCTAAAGAGTGTACAATAGTATTTTAGACTATGTATTAACTGCATAATGTAGTTAGCATCATTGAGGATCCTGCAACCACTGCCGTGATCCCTTGTAAGATGTTTAAAACGCATTATTTATTGCAGATGGTATATTATCGTTCATTTTAGCCTCCAGTTACTACTGAGGAGTTTTAGGAATATACATGTAATTACATTTTGTACAACAGAGAGCCCTTTTACAAGATGTTTCCATTTTTAGTTTCTGTTTTCGTATTTTTTATATTTATTACGATGCAGAAGATACCTGTTTGAGTTAGCATGTGATATGAAAAAAAAATGCTTTCACCAACACATTTATATCCATGCTCATTCAACTATTCTCATTTTTATCATACTCATAGCTGTATTTGATGGAAACGCTCCAGGAATCTTCATAACGATGACATTCAAGACAAAGTTCAACCTATTCGGTTCAGATTATTGTAGCAGATGCAAAAATATCATTATGCTGTATGTTGGCTGCTTGTAATCACTAATAAAACATGTCGAATACATGTCGCTATGAATTGAACTGGTACCATATTGTTATTATTTATATTATTGCTACGCTGTTGCATAATAATATCATTCTAGCTGGTACATTGCTGCTCTTGGCATTTGTTATTGAATGCGTTGAGTTTGACATATAATACGTAGTTCCATATTTCTCGTTCTCCTGAGGTAGTTGTCATCATCAAAAATGTTATTGATAATATTAACAAAAAACTTAAGTAGTCATAACTTTCTTTACGTATGAAGTATGTAGTAGCGACAGCAGCTATTTTATTTGAATTTTTGCGTACGTCTGTGAACACCATTTATTAAAAACTGTGAGAGCTACTCAAATTTTGTTTTAGCATTTGGAATACTGGTGGCATATGATTAAATGAATAGCATACACATGTGGTTCATGTTTAAAATCCTATAGAGATTGTTTATTTTGACAAAAGGTTTTTTGACGTAACTTGAATTTGTCTGTTTGATTTTCGCTACCTTTTCTGTTTCGATTGCATGGTTTATTAAGCTTTACACTTGGAGCAATGAGGCGTTAAAAGTTAAAAGTCAACGGGAGTTTTGCACTACCATGATAGCTTATCGAAATAACGATACCAACGTATTTACTGATAAAAATAGATGGACATTTACATCTATAAATCTAAAGCATATGTGCATCTATGTATCTTGTTAATCCATGCGGTAAATGGCGTGAAAGTGTCTTGTGGCAAGGGTTGAACAGTGTACAGAATTCAATCAAAATGTTTCATCCCCTGAAAAATACGTCAATGTAACTTTTTTTTTATTCTAATAATAACCACCCCACGGGGATATAGTATAAGGGGAAAGCATTTAAAATATTTTACCATACGTATACGGGACTTTCGATTTTATTCCAAAGTGAATGCTAAAGACGATAACATTTGACGGGTTTCCATCACTTTCCATGATGTTATAACAATGTTAAAAATACCAAAATAGTAAGAAAACCCCTTACAAAGTAACGTACCTAAGCTATCCTGTTATAACAATGTAATGCAATTACAAAATCATTTTCCAGTTAATTACTTTCCTCATATTCTCATCTTAAAATCCTATAACGAATTTATCTATAACCACGATCATCATTAGCACTTAAAAGGAGAATAGAATTTTTTAGGGAGAGTGGATGGACTGGATACAAGACTTTATCGCGAAGAGGCCGAGGGAAAAGTGAGATACGATCTTGGTTAGCTGTATTCTTACACGTGGTTGGAAATTAATCTGGTCAGCAATTTCAATCTCCTTCTATCTATCATTCCCATTTTAATCTTCTTTCATCAGACATATCCTTCTTGTGCAAAGATTACCTATTCTGAGATGAAAACATAATTTACTTTGCGCTCCCAACAGCTGGATGGTGGCTGTGCTATTTTTAAACTCCGCCAACCATTCAACATTTTGCTTATTTCCAACATATGTACGACGATTGTGCTGGGATAAGTTAATTTGTGATTTAAAATTGCCAAAATAACAAATTGACCTTTATACGGCAGACTTTTACTCAATCTTTCGGTTACAGCGGTTTAAGCGATGAACAGTAACCATACAACTTGCGTTAGACAGACCGACTAGAGCAGACTAATAATGCAAGAATCATTTCTCTCCGCTTGTAATTTGCTGTCACTATAACAGAACTTCATCGATACACTCTGAATCAGCATGCAAAATTCTAAGGTGTACCAAAGCGGTATATAAGTGTACGTATTTGCGTAAATTCAATTTCAAATCCTAAATTTGCATCTTAGACTTAAAATCAGCAAATGTACTAATGAGAGCACGGAAAATTCGGAAAAATTAAAATCTTAACATAACATGTAATACATTTTTGATTTATGTATATGAACGTATAACGTATCTACTCAAAATATGAAGTGACCACGGATTCTTATTAAAAATATGTATCTAATTTTGTAAAAAAATATTACTCGCTCGTTATTAATATTACCAAAAATATTATAAAAATATAAATCAATCCGATGGAAACTATGGATTACTTGATGGCAAAATGTATATATATATTTTATACAAGTGTTTATTAGTTCAGTCAACACAGTCTGATTTTACAACCTTATTGAAGAAACATGTATGATTTTTTATGGCTGAAGTGTGTTTTAAATAAATGATTTATTACTTGACAGCAATTTCAGCTTTGTACGTATTATTTAACATTATATAAATTATGTATTTCAAGAAAACTAAAACCATTCGGTATTTTGACCTCCTGACTTCAAACTTTCAGTTTTCGGTCATTTTCTATTTCCAAATTTTATTTTTCAAGAGTTTGCTTGATATATTTATTAGCTAGAGTATGAAACATAATAAAATGAATAAAAATTTCACATGCGTGTATTTTTTTAAAAGCCGGGTAGTTTCAACAATAAAGGGACAACTTGTCGTATCTCGAGCCGAAATTCAGTTATCGTGATTAAAATTAAATTAACCCGAAGAAAGAATTATCTGTTCTTAAATTGTTATATGTATAGATTTGTTAAAATTTATTTTATTTAAATAACAATTTATTTCCGAAAGCTTATCCGTTGCATGATGAGACATTCTCAAGCTACAGCTTTCCCCCATAAAAATATTTTTGTCCTATAAATCTTAAACTTAAAAAAAAACTTGCTATTGACCTACAAGACAGCTAAACAGATTACTACTAATTAATTTTTACACATTTAAACTACCTTTTAAGACTTGTAATTTTAGTTTTTGGGGATTTTTGGTAGTGAAGACAATAGTTAAAAAAATTTCAGAATATGGGGTAATTTTTTAGTGCTTCAATTGTTCTGTAACCGTTCTTAGCAGTTTTAGAAAATTTAAATAATTAAAAAATACCTGATAGCATGAAATGTTTTTCCTTAAATTTTTTAGCGTTGAAATGTTTTTAATACGTTTGATTTTTTAATATGTACTAGAACGATTTTAGTTCATTTCATAAGTGTAATATATTTTACTGACTTGTATATATACTAGAAAATTATCTATACATACATATCTATACATATATATATATACCTACATACATATTTTGGTTTTATGTATATTTTGATTATGTAGCATGTGCAGCTAATGTACAAAAAAACTATTTTAAAATGTAGTTACGAAACACGTGTACTTATTCTGCATACTGTAGCTGCTGGCTAGCACTTGATTAATTGAACATGAACGCGCATTAGTCGACTGATTTTCCTCTCAGCATCTATGTGCTAAAATGCAATATCCACTTACGTATATTTTACAATGACGTGATCCCCTAAACAAAGGCCCAAGTATTGTCTGTCATAATTCACCACCATCATCGAATTCGGTATCGAATGGCTTTATTAGGTCGGTGAGGTGATGAAAAGATCATGGAAAATAATGAAAAGCTTGTAGTTTATATGGATACACGGCGATCTTAATGAGCTGGATATTAGCCAAGTTGCTTTGTATTCAAAGGTAACCCTAAAAAAGAAAGTATGCACCTGGACAACTTCTCACTAGCTCAGTATGGCTGCTCATCCAAGCAACGTACAATATGCCTATATGTATGTTCATGTATGTTATGCTATGCTTCCGTTGTTTTACCTGTCAAACGTAAAAGTTATAAATAGCAGAGATTCATAGGCCTGCTGCGTTGCCACATACCACCTACATTCTTTTTGCTCAACTGCCACTCATCATCACATGTCATGTTTTTTGAATAAAAATGGATTCATGGATAAAAAGGTACCTTTTTTGTTCCATATCGCAATATTATTAACCCTACCTACACATTGGGAAAAAGTGTGTGTCTTCTCCATAAAAAATATTTGATTTGCTTCTGGAAATATCATGGGTGACAGCATACGTGACGTAATAACTTGTAGGACGCACATGCCTGCATTTAATTTAAAAATGCCATTTCACAAGAAAAAGTTGTAATAAAAATACCGTTAAATAAACGATGACTACGAAACTTCGTGGTGATGAAAAGTACATAAAACGATTTTTCACATTTTTAATGACGATGATAACAGTAAGTTTACAGGCTAGTACAAAGTACATCTGACGAGTACACAAGTTTAGCTTAAGCTTACGTACAAGTTGACATTGACAACGTAAATACGTACGTATATAACCTTACTGGTAATAACTGAAATACACGTCAATCTTTGTTTAGTAATATTATATACATATTAACTAGTACATTCTACGTCATAATATCTAGTTGCTCGATCAATCACCTTTTGATTGCTGAGGCACCAGTTATTATGGTATAATACATTTCATCTCCTAACACCAAGTAATTATTGTTGACTGCTTATAATTACTTCTGCACATCCTTTGACAAAAAAGCTTCTTCTAAATAAGTATTATGACAATATAAATGTTAAATAAGACAAAGACAAATAAAATTACCTATCTAATTATAGTAGTAACACTTGTAGTATTCAATATGCATTTTCGAAGTAGTAATCGGTTACGCATGTTAATTAGTACCCCTCCGTTCTCTTTCTATCACAAAAAAGCTATGAACAGTGCGTGGAATCGTTTCTTTTCTAATTTAAATAGTTTAAATTTTTGGTTTTGAAATACACATGAGTTCAGATACCGAGACAATTACAGATTAATGCAATGTATTATCTACGCATAACATATTTCTGTAATTAAGCAATGGTTTTGTATGTTTTGCGACACCGTAGATGGTAAATATATTTGATTGATAATGTAAAGTTATATATTTAATCGGCGTGCGCATGCCCTTGGGCATCATTTTGGCGCTGTTCGGGTGGTTGCTGTTCCGGTTGTTCTGGCTGATCTGGTTGCGGAGGACGGGGAGCACCCCAATCAAATCCACCCGGTCGATCTTCCGGTAATGGGTTGTAATTGGGATCCTCTTCAACTGGATCAAATAGTGCTTTTCTGAATTGCACAAATAATACATTTTAAACATTTTTAAACCTAGGATACTTTGTAGCAACGTGTAAAAATCTTTTTAAAAATGTGCAAATTACAGGAATCTAAAGACAAAATTGATAAAACACATGATTATTTACAGAAATGTATACAAAGTATCTATAACACTGACATATACCATACTTCAATAATGCCAGTATTTACGTATATAGAGGCATTACTTAAACTTTTAACTACAGAAAAAAGCGACTAATTAGTCGATATTGATATTCAGTAACAAACCTGAAAATTGAGAATCCCGAAAAAATTCATTCGCACCATTGGATTACGGCGAGACCATACATAGACGAGCATCAAGGTGAAAGCGTGACCCAGGAAAATCAAATTAGCAAAGTATGCAATGGCCTGAAATAGTAATAGATAAATACAAATTTGCAAACTGAGCGTGAACATAAAATATTGCTGTAACTACTCCCACTCGCTGTATACAAACTTACCAACGTAGCAACAGCACCAAATATGAACATCATCACAAAATCGGAAGTTTTACCCCGATAAGAACTCTCCTCAAGTGTGCGGCAATAGCGATAGGTAAAAATAATGTTGAATACGAAATTGAAGCTTAACGTTCCAAAAAATAGAAACGTGGTTACAAGGCGCCACCACTATTCAATAAAAAATGACAAAACAGATTTATATATTTTACAAGAAACAATGCTGTACAGTATATCATTTCCAGTTTTAGACAATCAAAATGCTTTTATTTATTTTATACGTACTTGGTGGTGCCGTACAATTAGATACGGATTAAAATACAAGTCATATGGTGACACAATTTCCATTTGCTGCAAAACAAATTATTTTTATTACAATCATTTACATTGCACGTTACATTGTACATTTATCAAAATCCATGATTTACTTACTACTGCAAGGGTGGTAATTACACATGCTGTTGTGTAAGCCCTTGTCACCAGTGGAATATCCAAATAGGAACTCCACAATGACGGGTGAGCCATTTTGGATTTTCAGTCAAAGTTCTCCTCGCTCCTTCTCTATAAACCCAAACAGAAAAGCAAATGAATGTTAGTAACCAATATTTAAACATCATATTACTAAATCTGGCTTTAACCATGATTGAATATCAACAGCATGTTAAAAAGAACCGCTAATTTAGCCCTTCTGTTTAAAAAAACTATCATCCATAAATTTGTCATTTTACTGCCCATAGTTAATTGTCAAGTAACTTTGAATGAACAAAAAAACAACCTCACACCATAACATTATCCACAAAATTTACAAATGTTCAAATAATTGACATATCAAATTCAGAATCAACTATTAAAGCTTTTATAATATTACTTAAAGCCAAGCATCAATGATATATACTAACACTATAGTTGAATTAAGTTTTACTTACATTTTCTAAATAATTTTTGACGACAACTAGATATCAGCGTAATAGATGATCTTCTCGAGATGACATGTCGATATTAACAACTGGTAACTGTATGAGAAGTAACCACGGTTGTAATATTAATTATAATTATTAACCATCCAATAAACAAAGTCGCAAACTTTTCCGGGGGATACAGTAGTAGTCAGCAAGTTGTTCTTTTCTTTATTTTGGTTGTGCGCAATCATTAGAAAAAAGTAAACTTTCCTCTTTCAACTTTTTCTTCTTATCGCTTAAAAAACCCTCTTCATTTGTCAACTAAACAACAGCGTCGTTATTTACTGACACAAAACCACTCAAATAAATAAATAAAATTAACAACAATTAACCAACAATAAAAAGTGTTTATTTTATTCTCTAAAACTACTAGTACTAAAAAAAGTGAGTAAGAAAGGTAAAGAGCTATTCCGTCAGCCGTGTACGTACAAATACAATAGAAGAACCAAAAATGTGTGTGGCTGGTTTGTGTAAAACGTACAAAACAGACGGTCGGTCAGTGGTGGCGGTGGTGGTGGGTCCCTTTTTTGCTTCTTTTCACTTTTTTTACACGGACGACGAAGCAGCAGCAGCAGCAGGACAATAATAACAACACTTGTACTTCAAACTCGACTCAACATCATCATCATCAACTCATCATATTATACGTACATATGCACATAATAATACTACGGACGGACGAATGGATGGACGACCGGACAGATTTTTTTGTAAGCTGGTTGGTGCTGCTGAGCTGTTGCTGTTTGGTTGGTCTAGCAGCGCAGCAAAGAAAAAAGAGGCCCAGGCCGAGTCATATACAAAGATTGATTCCAACAGAAGCAGAGCTAACAAGAGGGTTTATTGTTGTTGAGTGAGTAGAATGAGAAGGATTTTTTTTTCTTTTTTCTCTCTCTCCTTTTTAGCTAATATGTTGGGTTTAGAAAATAATGACTGTCATAGCAGGTTTAGATCTGACCGCTAACCAATGCTACAGCAACAAAGGATTCTGGGGCGGTGTGAGAATTTTGTGATGCATGTTGAACATGAGAGTGAGTATAATATAATAATAACGCTATGCGCTAGTGATGTTATGATATAATGTATCATCATGACTATATGCGGGCGTTTAGAGTGAAAGTGAAGAGATTTAAATTAGGGACTAGGTTAGAAAAAAAGTTAAAGTTGGTTTTAATGATTGCCTCTCCAAATGGTTTTCATGATTGTAGAAAATTTAGTTAAACGTGTGCAAATGTAAACTGCAACTGTATTAATGGGCGAGGATTGTGCGATTTCGTTATCCGCCAGAATCAGATTTTCATTGTGAAGTAGATACGTAACAATCATGCTTCTTTTCATTTTATCTCACTTGTCATGTGACGTTCTATATGAAATAGTAAGAACTAATAAAATAATCGCAATCACGGATCATCAGTAGATTTTTGTCAAACAGTTTCGTAGCTTCACCTTCAGGGTAGAGTTCAGTTACTGTTGTTAGTAGATAGATAAGCAATGTTGGTGTTTATTTTCTGTACAACTGTGATAGTAGAATCTTTGAATTTTGAACACTACATGTGTAATATTTGGAATTTTACTTTTCCATAAGAAGTCTGACATTACTCTGATATTATTTTTCAAGCTGTTTCTATTATTACTTTTTTTAAACTAAATCAATAAAAAAAAGTTTAACCACTGTATGAAAGATTGATTTTACTGCAGAAACGATGCAAATTGAATTATGTAAAGCAAAATGGAAGCCGCTGGATCTTTTGGATGAAGTATTACTTGTTATTACTAGGGATAGGTATGTATGGCTTTGAGTTGAGAGGAAAATAAAAATGTTGCTTATATAAAACGTATATCCATACATAGTATACTGAGAAGATGCTTCCAGCTTAGTTTCTGATTGTTTTGCCAAGATAGAATGGATTATTGGACGAATGGATGAAATAAGAGTCAACGAGAAGAAAAATATTGGGAAAATCCAAACATTCACTCACATTTTACTTATCTTTTTATAAAACTGCCAGGCTGTAACATTGTAACTCTTGCTGCTACTTGTTGTAGCAGTTCTCTGCAAGGTGAAAGTTTATCATGGTAGATTAGAAAGACTCAAGTAAAAATACAGGACATCTATGCTCTTTGGAATCAGAATCAAACTTACTAAGAAGCACTTGTATTACCAGTAGTAAACATGTAATTGATAACAACAACAATGTGCAATCTTTATTAAAAGCGAATAAAAGTGAAGAAGAACAATGCACAAAGCTGTACAATATAAACTAAAACTATTCGCATATAGAACACTATACAGCCCAGTTAACCAAATAACATCATGACATTTGGCTACCTTTAAAAGACTTACATCTTCAAAATTCATACAATTAATATTTTCTACACAACAAATCTTGTTTACCACACTTGACTCTCATTTCATTCCTCGTGAATAAAATGAATTCTTTTTTGTGCTGGTACCGCTGTTACATACACTGAACAAAGCAATTCATTTATTTTCAAAGTCATTTCACAGAGTAGCAGAAAAGGAGATACATACATGTCACCAGAGATTCCTCTTTCATTCTGTCAAAAAGATAAGAGTTATTACTTGTGTTTTTCTCAGCTCTCCCCCCTCTCTCTCTCTTCACCAAACACATATTACATTATCATCATCAAGATGTTGGATGTATGCGAAAAACAAAGAAAGACAATTTTTTCTATGCATATAGTTCTAGAACATGCCTACAACAATATAGTATTCTCAGCTAGCTGTGTGATGATCATTTGATTTTCACTGGACGTCTTCTTCCCGAAAAACGAGAATATAAAGAGCAATCTCTGCCTTTCTATAGATGAATAGCACAGCAAGAATTCTACTACTACTACTACGCAGTTTATCATCCCTCATGTAGCTTTATCCATTCATTCTTCTCTTCCTCTCCATTTTACTCATCTCCACTCTGCAGTCGACGACGTAATTTTTCCCGTTCCTTGTTTTCCACTAACCCTCTGAAAATAATGATATGGTATCTCTGTTTATGCGGATGTAGGTAGTATGTGTATTTTATCCGTTTGTAATCTGGTCCAGCGGGTTTGTACGTGGCTGTGGCCCTATATGCAATATGGTTTGAATCTGACTGATTCTTATGCACCACTGGCAAAAGGCAATGACTCGGCTGATGCGGTTACTATATTTTTTTCATTTCAAGCCCTCCTTAACTTCCTTCATCTCTCTCTCTCTCTCTCTAAATTCATTTCAGCGAAAATGAGAATTGCTTACTTTTCTTCACAAATTCGTCTTTTCCGTTCATACTACTTTTTCTCCTTCTTGGATGAATCTTTCTAAACCCAACAATCCGGTTCGTCTTTCGTTATTCTTTGTTTCTTTCATTCCAGCATCCGATTCAAAATTCACACAGGGTGATGGTGCGGTGAACTGGTGTGATGTGTGGAGGCATCCCATGAATCTCTGACGACGACGTGCGCAAAATTTTCTTGCCTTTTGAAAAAATGAGTAAAGAATACATGCAGAGTCGGGCGGGAAACTGCCATACAGCATAACGCATAATAATAAGAACAACATGAACAAGTAAAATATGGCATAATATGTTGATGATGAAACAAGATTCATAACGAAAATCTGCTCTACTGAAGTTACCACCAACCACCACCACTTCTATTACAATATTACACTTTTATATATTTACATACACAGGCATACCAACATTTGTAATCACATAAACCAAACGTGTAGCCAAAATGAAAGCGGTCTGTCACTGCACCATATTGTGCAGCAAACAAGCCAAAATGAATACCCAGTTTTAAATTCCGTCCCATTGTTTCTCAACCGACCCTATCATTATCTTTTTTCCATCCGGTTGAAAATGTCCCTGAGTAGCCTTCCTCGAATGTTTATAACGAGCGAAAAAAAATTACATTACGAAAACCAAACCGCACACGGCCACACATACACATAGACAACAAAGACGCTTCCAGGCCACTTGGTCACAACGAATTTCTCCCATATGTATAAATATGGTCATACGCCCCTTTCCCCACAGGTCTGTTAGCCCACAACATAACATCTTTTCCTCACAGACTTCTTAGCTCACAGAACTCAAATCCCACAAGCATCTTAGCACACAGCGTGTTTACCCCATTGGTTTCGTAACTCACATAACAATTATCTCACTGCCATTTAGCTCACAGAACCTTTGAGTTGTGCTCACATTTGAAATTCGAAAATGCATTCTAAACAAGAATATCATGTTTTGTGAAAAGTCTATAAAATAGTTGCTCAAAGGAGTGTGCATGTGTGTATGTGTATACACTAAATCTTTAATTTGTCTTACAGATCCAACCTCGTGCCATTTTGTTTTTAATGACATTTTAACCGCACGATCTGCTTCTGCTAAATCATGAAAATATTATGAAATTCTAACCTATTCATAGTAGCGTCAGATTGGGTTTAACTGCTTTTAACCTTTTAAAGTTGAAGTAATTAAGCAAGTTTTGTCTTGCAAATTGTAATTGTAAAATAGTAAAGCATTTGAAAGTATTTCATATTTGGCATTAATCATTTTACTATTCTCGAAAATCCAATGAGGTTCACTTTGGGATAAACAAATATCTTACCAAGGGTATTGTTAGGAAAAATGCTCTCTGAGCTAAATGGCAGTGAGATAATTGTTATGTGAGCTACGAGACCAATTAGGATAGGATTTGAGTTCTGTGAGCTAAGAGGTCTGTGAGATAATGAGCTTGTGAGCTAAAGGGTCTGTGAGGAAAAGATGTTCAGGGCTAACAGACCTGTGGGGAAAGGGGCATGTGACCAAATTTATACATGTGGGATAAATTCGTTGTGACAAAGTGGCCGGATACGACAAAGACACCACTGCTACTACCATCAGCACATTACACCGCTATTGCTTACCAAAAGTCCTGAAAATGAAAGGATGTGAAGGGAATATCTACTGGTAATATATACGTATCCACAAACTACACATTTCAGCAAACTACTAACATCACATTACTGTAAAGTTATTTGTCCGACACCTTAGCATTTTGCTTTCTTCAGGTCGCTCTATGCCATCCCTTTTCTATTGCCACTGCAGTTACTACTACTACTGTTGATGTGTGTCGTGGTGGGTGATGGTAATTCTAGAATATGTGTATAGCGTCTACTGATCAAGAAAATTATAGCACGTACAAAATTTTCCCATTCATGGAATTGGGCAAGTGTCCTAGACGATCCCTGGTGGTAAGGCTGGGGCTGGGGTTCCTGGGTAACTGGGAAAGGTGATGCTGAGTTTGTAGTTGTGCAGCGGCGAATTCCAATAATTCCAAACAATAAATAAACGTAAAATGGAAACGGAGTAATCAAGTAGCGCAGCAGCAGCCGCAAGTATTTAAACATGTATGTCATCGTAAATTGTTAGTTGTACAAAGGTTGGCTTTCATAAATCTGAAATTTATTCATGAAATGGGCTGTGGAGTTTCAGCATTGACAAGTACATTCGTCAATACTACCAAACGCTTCCAACTTTCGCCAAGAATATTTTAGCTGCCAAGTTTATTGTGTTTCGCAGATTGGGGAAATTAATCACCAGTTTTAAAGTAATAGAAACTCTTTAAAAGTAAATAACACATTACCCGGGTGCACCCCTCTCTTAATCTGAAAATTTGCAGTTACATACTCACATACAAGCCAAAATCTTTAAACTGCAGTGGGAACGAATACAGTACCAATAGTACAGTACAGCACATCTTACCAACGAGTTCTCATAAAGCCATGTATTGCTAGAGAATTGTACGCAATAAATAACAGCAGTGTACACAACACCATCACCACCACTACTGGTGATTCACCAGTACCACACACCGATGTTGATGGTAATTCAAGTTGATCTGGGGAAAAATGAACGGAAACCGGTGGTTTTCATTTCACTGGCATCACCTTCAAACTCGGACAAATTCAATGTGTTCGTGACTTTGTGTGCAATAACCCCAACGAGATTTCTTTTTTTTGTTTTCCCCTTCTTTCCTCTTTCTTTCCCGAGTCGTGAACCATCATGCTGATTGTCGTCATCCTGTTTTCTTTTTTAGACGCATTACAACACAACGGCTGGTGATGATGAGAACAGGTAGTAGGATCGAAAACAACCCACACAACGAACCAAATTAAACGAATCAAGTTGGAAACCTGCAAAATTCGTATTCATGTCGTACTCTTTCAAAACACACAGAATTGTTGCCAGGCTATTAAAGCATGGAGTCGTTCATACACCCATGTTTCATGCACAAACCCAAAGATGAATTGACGTACGTCGATGAACAAGGTTCAAAACGCCATTGCGCATTCAGTGAACGATCAGTATCCCTTTTTAAGTTTTGAAGCAGGGTATGACCTTTTTTACTTGCCTTTCATCTTCTTTTATTTATAAAGTGGCCTCGTTTACCAATAAAAATTTTCTTTGTTCTTTGCATTCGAAGAGGAAACATTTATATCACTCTCTCTCTCCTTCTCCCTATCTTTTAAGGGAATAAATTGTTTCATGAAAAAAGGGATAACGACTTTGATGACGGTGATGATGCCTTCATTATTTTTCTATTTTCCTCATTTTTTTTCTTTCCTTATTATTTTATACTTTGCCCGCGCGTCACAATTTAATAAAAAGGAACGCCAAGTTCCTCCACACACACACACACACACAACGCGATATCCATCCCCACTACAATAGAAAAACACTCATCATCTCTTCCATCCCAGTTGTTACCATCAACTTCATCGTCACGATCTGGACTACTATTTTCTACTCGACAACTATTTCATTCCACCAAATTTTTCTTTATTATTATCATGTTCGGCTACATGAAATACTGTGTGGTGTACGTGTAGCAGAATATTATTCAAGTATATTATATAAACACACACACAGAGAGAAAAACATACACGCACATATATATCCGCTATACAAATAATGGCTGGAGGCAGGCATGGAGCCAAGCGACTTTATTCTTTTTATCGTAGCCTTCGTCTACGTCCACAATCCTCTTCTTTTGCAGAGTGTTGTCATGATCATCTTCAACTACCACAAACTCATCACTCTGCTGCTGTAATCGCAATAATAACATTTTGTATGCTCCTTGACTCTTTCATTTTGTAAAGATGAGTTTACGAACACAATAATAATAATGATAATAATCAGAGGAGAAGAGGAAAAAGTGTTGGAAGAAGGGATGCTCAGAGCCCAGCAAAAGAAACGATTTCATCACAAAACTTGGAAAAGGGAAAGTTCCCTTTTTTACTTACAAACTGACATAAAACCATTGTTGAAGAAAGTACACACCATTATCAGCGTCATCATAATGACATAATATGTAATATCCATGCATAAGACTGAGAACGACTGCCGCCACTGCTGCCATAAGTAATGCAAAAATGCAAAAAAGAAGATGAAGAAGGAATTTTTTTAGATGTAAGCAAAGCTGCTACTTATGTACTTGTTCACTTGCATCCATGCATGCATAATACATTATACCTACTCATTCAATCATGATGATGCGAAAAAAATCCTTTCAAAAAGGAGATAAGTTGAAAAGGGAGGAAGAGAGAGAGAGAGAGGGAGAAGAATAGACTCTTGCTATTTTTTCCCCTATACAACGGCTTGTTCCTCTATTTCTCCTTCATCTCCTCTTGCAAAATGAGAGCCAACGAAACTAAGAAGGGTTTCCTCTTTCTTCGAATTCTTTCCTTCTCTCTTCACTTTTTTTGGCAAACGACAAGAAAAATTGCTCCTTCGTCCTTTTTTCCGCTTTTCCCTGTTTTCCTTAATGCTAATGTTAAAAAATACCAAGGTATGTATAAAATATCGACATTCACTTTTTGTGACACAAAAGAAGAAAAAATAGAAGCATCAGAAGAGGAGGGAGAAAAGTTTAACTTGTACGATATAGGCAGGTAGTTTTGTTGTTCGCCTCTGTTGCCTCCACTGTCCTCCCACTACTCTTACTACTATTACTACTACTACTACTGATATTGAGTATGAAAAAGAAAAAAATTATACATTTCGGTGATCCTTCTTCATCTATGTATATTTCATTTCATACTTCGTCTAGTCATCATATGGCGGCCACCCAAGTCATCATAATGATCATCAACATCATGAAAAAGACGAAGAGAAAAAAATAGCGAACAAGAAATTTCAGCTGTGAGATTGGATTTTTTAGGAGAAAAAAAATTTGATGTACAGAATACAGTATTATGTATCGGCATGATGGTGTGTATGTTTCGTTGTTGACGATATGGCTCCGCTGTAGACAGTTACTCCATCAAAACGTCCCATACATTTTCCCCTCTTTGTTTACTACTCTTCATTCCTCTTTCATCATCCTCTTTCAGCCAAATGTACTTTCACTTCAAGCACATATATTTTTTATATTATGTAATATTATTATTATTAAAAGTACCAGGATGGCGTAGATATAGACAATACATGTTTACACAACAAAATAAGCATATATGATGTTGGGGGCAGTTTATGATGATGATGATGGTGATGGTGGTGATGGTAGAAAGTCAAAGTGGGTTATTGCTGCCACTACTACTGTGATACAAAACTATACAGTTTGGTAACCTGATACAAGCGCACGTGCATGAAAAAGGAATTGGATGATGTTTTCCTGTTGTTGTTGTTGTTGTAAATGTTGTTGTAGTGGTGTTGTCTGGCTTATATGGCTTTACTGCACTGTATCGTCATCATCGTCGACATTCAGAAAGTGCAAAGACATAAATGTAGAAGAAGACGCAGAGGACGATTTACGGGGAAACCAAAGAGAATATATTTTTTTTGTTGTTGATACCTATTTATATGTGATTGTATTTTTTATGGGTTACAATTGCAACGAATCCTTTTTCCCCTTTTCTTGATGTGTGTAAATGGATTTTGCAATTTTAGGAAGAAAGGAAAATAAATGCGTTAAGAAAATTGACCCTTTTTGAAGACTTTTTTGAGTTGTTGCTGCGGATGATTTTTTGACTTTACTGAGAGCAGGCAGTAATGTGTATGGCTAGACCGGGAAAAGCAATTTATGTACTGGGGAGAGTAAATGTTTCTTCTTCTTTGAATCTTCATTTTTTCTCCCCATTGCCTTCAGATTTTTTTCCGACTGGGTAGTTTAGGCACAACCCATTTTGTAGTAGAGACCATTCCAGCTTTAAGAAGACTGAGCAGTTTCTATTGTTGCATGGTAACATATCATTCTGAAGGTTTAGATCTTGTCCACTTCTACTAGTAGTAAGGTTTTTTATCCGTGCAATTAACTTGCTAGATTCTCATCATCAGTTTTTATTATATCACATTTCTCCGCGACATTTTCATGACCACTGCAGTGAATTAATTCAGTGAACTGACATGAACAATTACGTGTGTACCTTGAGTACCAATGTACTGTCAATAGCAAAATGCTTTCTCTTTTTGTTGTGCTATTATGTAAATAAAATTAACCTACAGTAAAAATGACAGTAAAGATGGGTTTTTGAAATGGTACAAGCAAGTGGGTTTTTTTCAGTCGAAGGCATACACGGCAATTATTTAAGCCAATAAAACATTTTCCGTCTCTTTTTTTCTATCAACTATCAAAAATTTTCCCATCTAATGTGTTTTTAAATACAAAACTGTCTTTCAATATCTAGGCCACAATCAATGGGTAGTAAATTCTGCAAAAAAATACTGAAAAAGCTATTAGATTACTCTGCCGGCAATCATCATCATCATCATCATTTTGCTTTTTAATGTGATTTAGTACTTGGAACAAATACATTTTCAAGCAAAAACAGCACTGCGGCGATTTTGGAGAACTTTATATGAAAAAGAGAAAGTATCAGCAACAACAGCAGCAGCTCTTTTTCTTGAAGATGTTGATTGCTGTTGATGTTTCCGCATTATTAGATTACACCCAGCAACAGAGCAGATGTATGTAGACACTTGGAAGCGTGCACACACACACACACACACGCAATAATATAAATACTCAACCAATTTTGACGCTCTCGGATAATTTGTACAAAAGCTACTCTCCCGACGTTTTCTGCAATTCGTCCTCATCCAGTTTCCATAATATTCCACTCCACACACACGCTTTATACTAGTGCAGTGCCAACACAACGCTTTAAGAAACTGCCTAAAATCATGCAGAATAAAAAGTCATAACGAAAAAAAAACCTCTTAAAAATGATAAATGTTTGAACATTTAAGAAAATCTACAGACAACTTTTTTTTTCTAGACAGCGGGTGTTAAAGCCTTCAGGGAAACAAAACATTTCCTTTGCAAAACACTAGATGCTATATAATGATTACTCCAATAAATTGTAAAAGTCTCTTTGGCTTTTTTCTTATCCCAACAGGCTTGTATGAGTAAAATCTTTGGGGATATCCGCCAAACACCTGAAAGCTTAAGAAAGGCGGCAAACTCAAGTTTATTCGCTGTGTGTTTAGTGTGTGTGTGTGGTACAGCCGCCAATTTGCCTCTCTTCGATAGTGCCGATCCTGTTCTTCCTCCTCTTCCGCAACCATTACAACAATTTCTGTTGACTATCAACACCAGCAACAACGCAACAGCAACAAACAACAACAATAACAACAACTCTTTAGCAAAAAAAAGATAAGCAACAACAACAGACACACACACACAGCAACAACATCTTTTCCATTCCCAGAGCTAAATAAACTTTTTCTCACAACAACAACAACAACATCCAGCAAATAAGTGTGTGTGTATTTACTTCTCTCTCTACTATATCTGCTGCTGTCTGTATAAAACTTCTACTGCTGCTGCTGCCGCTGTTGCGACGCGCGGCTGCTTTCATTACAATGAAATAATGTTCTCTCCAAGTCGCTTTTTCCACAATTTCTTTGGAAAAGAAAGTACGTGTAAATGCATACATTTTTAGTCAATGTCTGTGTCGATATTAGCGGCACAGCACCCTCATCCTCATTGTTCAAAAGACACACACACACACACTTGAGCAGTTGACGCGACTGTTGCCGTTGTTGTTACCAACCACCAGTACCACACCACCACCACCACTACTGTATTACAGCCATTTCCTATTTGAACACATTTTCCTATTTGCTTACCAACAGCAATATTATTGAATCAAGAAACTATCATCAGCGGTGACTTTGTAGGGAAAAAAGGAGAAAATTATAGACAAATGAAATAAATTCTTGGCGTTGTTTGCACACTTGCAGATACTACATGTTTTGTTACTTTTCCTAAAAAAAACATGCTTGAATACACATTGTAGATATATGTGTATATATTTATTTGCTAACCTTCATTTTTTTCTTTCTCTTACTTTCTTACAAAGAATACTTTTGCTGCAACGTTGGATTTTTTAATGACTGCCGGTGGCGATGATGATGATGTCTGAAATTCCAAACGAAATAGAAAGGATCGAGCTTTGTTAGTAGAGAAAGAGAAGAAGTAGCAGAAAACCTGAAGAAGAAGAAGGAGACGAAGAGGAATATTAAATAGGAATTCTAAAGATAGTACTGGACTCCAAACTATTTTTTGTGCGAGACAGAGAGAGAGAGAGAGAGAGAGAGCGAGTGAGTAAATATGAAGAAAAAACTGTGTGTATGTGTGTTATTTTAGTTGTGTAAAGAAAAACACCGGCAGCTAATAGGAAGAAGATAACAATAAACAAAGTATATAAAATGACGTGAGAATGATGAAGAAGGATAGAAGTGTGAGTGTTGCTTTTTATATAGTATGTAAAAAGTATTACATTTGTTTGCATTGCAATTACTGCTGCTGGGATATCTCTACATTTTTTTGTGTTTCGATTTAGCCTTCTTTTTTCTTTTTTTTCTGTTCCCTACCCATATCTACACGGGAAACCGACCATCATCATCACATTTTTTTGGTAGCATACCACCACCATCACCATCGCCGCCACGAGAAAGAGGAAAGGTGTGATTGGTGTTGAGTGAGAATGAGAGAAGCAGAGTAAAAGGCTCGGGATAAGACTAACAGGATTACTTTGTGCATATTACGTGCATCTCAGGCGAAAATGAACTTATCATAAAAATACATAAAAAATGAGAAGAGCAAAAATAGAGAAAAGGAGAAGAGAAGAAAACCGAGAATTTCTCGAGCAGAATGTGCAATGAGAGAAGAAGAAGAAAACAGGATGAATGAATAAAGACGACGACGACGATGCTGAGTAAATCTGGTGAATATTTTTTTGATAAATAATATTATTATTTTGCTATTTATTATGTTTCATTTTTTCTCAGATTTTTTCCTACCTTTTTGCTTCTCTCTCTCTCTCTCTTGCAGATTGCCAGCATATTTTTATTGCACCCTGTTTGCAGTATGCTGTTTTGAATAGCGTTGTGCAGTTGGCTTTAGCGTTCCTACATTTATTTTCCGGTTTTGGGTACTTTGCTCGCTTACTTCTGTCCTGTCTGCTAGTGAAAACGGGCAAAGTAAAATGGTAGAAATAGCGAACAGAGTCATCACACACATAGCAGCAGACAGCCAGAGAACGAAAGAGCTGGGGAGAGAGTCGAGTAAAGAGTAAAATTTTGGAGGAAACTGAGAGAGGAGGCAAAAGGCAGGCACAGGACCGTTCTTTTTTTTCGCGACGATCTAAGTAACGCGACCATGGGGGAATGTGGTTGAGTCTGACGGCGAAAGCGGACCAGATCAGCTAGACTGGCAGGCAGAGAGGCACTTACTTGCTGCAAATACAAAACCACGCACACAACAACAGTATTACGATGACGATCAAAAACCAGTCATCATAAACGGAGGGGAGGATAACAAAGGAAACAAGATAGAGTGGGAGAGAGAGAGAAAAGCAGTAGTTGTGGAAAACGGAGAAAAAAGAAAGAAAATAAGGATTAAACCGTTTTGGCTTTCAGCAGAAAAGAGAGGTATGCCTTTGCTACTACTGCTGGCAATACACTAGGTTTGGATGGCTAAGCGCCACTTTGACTTTTTGGATTAAGCAGTAGTGCCAGCATCAACAGCAGCACCAGCGAAGAACAGAGAAGCAGTACCATCACCGCCATACACACCACCGCAGCCACACGGGAAGAAGAAAGGATGGCAAACGCGAAACCTTTGCTTTCTCCTGTCATTCGTTACTTCACTTGACTGGTCTGCAACTCTGTTCTCGCTCTCTCTCCTTCTGATACCGTCAGCTCTTTTCTCTGATGAAGTGACTGAGTCTCTTGCCTGCTTTTTCAAAGGTTGTCTTGTGAGAAGTCAGTCAGTCGGTAGAAGTGAGCTCAAACACCAAAAAAATACATAACAGCAACAATACCTTTCCCTTTTGATTAGTTCGTTATGAAAATTTACGAGGTCTTTAGAGTTTTTTAAAAGATTGAAAACACAGATAAGGTTTATTATACCTGTTTGCCGCTGCAACTCTCCTCTGACCACCAAAAGTCACTCAAAGTTTCCCTATCGCACGACTTCCTCTTCTCCTTCAACTCCCAGTTAGATTGTCCATTTGAGAAAATTTGAGAAGCAGAAGAGGGAGCAAAGAGTCACAAACAAACAGAATAAAAGTTTTTTGTTAGTGTCCATGCACAACACAGCCCAGAGGGAAAACGATAACGAGCAAGAATACGACCAAGAGCAGCAGCAGCAGCAAGCAACAGAGGCAACAACAATAATAATAAGCGTAACAGCAGCAGTTTCACAACTATTAACTCAATTCTCAAGTTGAAAGGGAAAAAATGATGATGATACAGCGAATTATTTTCTTCACGGTAAAATAAGACATTTCAATTGAATGGAAGAGAAGAGGCAATAAAATGTTAAATTGTGCCAATTTGTTTCATTAGATAGAGGTGAAGCCAGAGAAAAGGTGGAAAGTGTGTGACAATTGTCGGTGTTATTATTGTTATTATTATTATGGTTTTTGCAACTGTGTGGGCTTTTCATAGAGGAAACGAAGAAGAAAAAGGGGAAAAAATTGATTTCTGCTGTGCTAGTAGACACATTGCCTCAATAACAATAATATATAATGTTGTTTATGGTGGCACAGATAGCCGTTTATTAGCGTGATTGTGACGTGATCGCCGGTATAAAAACAGGAAATGGGATTTAAGCTGATTATTAGCATTACCATTAAAAATGATTGGTGGAACGAGTAGCAGTTTTACTACACGTTGTGTGTGATTTGTGGCGTTTATGTGCGTGCTGATGAAAGCAGAAATAAAATAAATAAAAATAACGCATGTGCTCTCTTTTCTCCTTTCGGACAAAAAAAACACTGTTGAAACACTAAAACAAAAGTGAAATAAAAATAGCTTAGGATTTGGTTTTTCTTTATGTGAACTCCTTACCCTTTGCACCATCGATTTCTGATTGAAAAAGAAAAACACTATTAGAGTGCCTACTTTACTTATTCTAGAGTGGTAAGAAGAAGAAGTAGAAAAGCAGAAAAAAAAGTTTGGTGACGAACACGTACATACGTGCAGTTGGTCATGATAACAAACTCTGTACGTGCATTTGTGTATCATCATCATCATCACCATCCTCCTCGTCGTAATCAACATCATTATAATATATGGTCATCGTATATTGTATGTATATTGTTGTCCAGTTGTTATGTAATGAAGAAAACAATAAATCCTGTTTGTATTGTGAGCGGCGTGTGTCAGTGAAAGCTTTTATGGTGTTTATGTCTGTCCTTCGTTTGTTGTTACTGTAGCTGATGCTGCAAAAGAAAACACGAACGCTACAAGGATTTTTTTCTCTCTCCTTTTTTACTTCCAAAAAACAAGAGGAGAAATGTAGCATTGTTGTCTGTTATTTGTCGCCCATTCTTGTCACTCGGAAAGGTAAAGAAGGTAAAGACAATATTTTCTACAGCTAATTGTTGTATAGTATGAGAGGGGCTGTGGGGAGGTGGAGACTCGTTACTAAATCTTTATTTAACGTGATTTATTTCCTTGTCGCCTTTCTTTCTTGTACACTGGGTTTATTATATTACAAAGCAAATTTGTTGAATGCATGCATGCATGCGTGCTTGTATGCATGTTTGTGTAAATTTGTGTTTTTTTCTGCTATTTGGGTCTTGAGGACGCACTACATTGATGGTAGACATAACCTACATTGATGACATTTGATATTGCTTTTAGACGATATTTATTTTTGGACCCTGAATTTCATTAGACCGTTTACGTAACTGACGACAACGGCAGATTTCATTGACGATGGCACAAAGTAATGCTTGTGAAAGTGGCGCATTGCCGTCGCCGTGTCATTCATGTAGTATGCATGTGGGTAAATAGGCAGCATTTTAGCTATAGTGGCCTGTTACCTTCAAAGAGATGCGCTGGAAAAAGTGTAATGGGTTTTTTAACGTTACAATTTGTGCTTTCCCCTCAAAGTATAAAGCAATGACAGTAATAATATTAAAGAAAATAGGCAAAATAAATATACACCTTTATTTTTTCGGTAGGGTAAAAAACACGCGTGTAAACCAAAATGTAAAGTCTACCTTAAGCGTTTAGGGTAACAACAGCAGCGAAATAAAGGGAGAAACAAGTTTATAATTTACTGACAAAAGGAAAATAAAGTCAAAACTGGGGAAACTAAAGAGTTTATAAAAGCTAGCATGTTCCTTGTAGTATAATCCCTTTTCAGTGGAGGAGAAGCAATAAAAACGTATATATATTTTTTTGCGAAACAATGTGGTGAATGCGGAGAAACAACACAGGATAATAATAATAATAATCCGATATTAAAATTTAGCGTACGAACAAGCAAATATAATCGTATTGTTAAATAAATCCTGTAACTTCCGGTTCACTATTTCTCCCTAATATTAAACGTCATTGTTATTATTATTATTGTTATTATTTTAAAAGGTACGCTAAAGGAGTGAGTCACATGCTCAAGTACTATTCATTCGCTTATCTTTGTAGTGGTTTTTGTAATTTTGCTGAGAGAGCATACTCGTACATATACGGCTGCTTTTACCATTTTTATTATTTTTGCTCGCTTTTAAAGTACTGTTGAAGTTATTGTTATTACTTTCCCTGTATATTTATTCAACCGTTACATTCTCAGGATGAAATAAAGTACAATGGTAGTAGCAATGATAATGATAATAATAACAATGGAAAAGTAATGATAATTATGCTAAAGGTAGGGAAAGTAGAGTAGAGGAGTTTTTTTTATACTACATACATGTTGTCAGATCATTGGAGAAGCGGAAATAGGTAGAATATATAATGCAAGCACTCTGGGATATACATGTCACGCCTCATTCTTCATCGCTTGACTTTAACTATCCCAGGCAGACTTGTGCTTGTCTGTGTAGCTTTCAATTTCCACTGTCAGTACATCACACTAAATCCTCCAAAATACATCCGGACAAGCAGAAACAGAAAGCAACACGAGAAACTTTTTATGGGATTTTATCATTTTGGATCTGCACCAGGAGAACAGCGTTTCTGATTAGGATCGGCAGGTTGCAAAATTTGCGCTTCTGTATGTATGTATGTATTTACTGTCATGACAACATGTTACAACTTTTGTTGTTGTTGTTGCCCCTGCTAGTCGAAATACTCGATTCCGAAATGAAATTTCTCGGGGCAATATTTGCCTAAATTTAGAATTTACTCCAGTTATCACGACAACTCAACTTTTACTTAAAATTTGGCTGGCTGTTGTATTGTCTTGTATGTAGCGTTAGCTTTAAGTGCACATTTACGAATGACCAGCCACACAGACAAGTACACTCTTTCCTACTAATAAAGCGCACAATTGAATATCCGACAAGTGTAGTAAAAATTGATGAGGTAAAGCGGGCGAAAACTGCAAAAGGGATTACATGTAGAAATAGTAAAAAAAAAGTTTGAAAGGGTTCACAATACACTTTAGGCTGGCAATAATAATAATAATATTCAAGGCGGAAACGGCAAAGAAGAAAACTTTTTTGGATTGCTGTGTGGACCGTTAGTTGAAGAAAAAAAACTTTTTTATCTGATCAAATCTTCTACCCATGTACATTTAATGCTATGATCCCTACATCTCCGGACGTTGTCTCTCTGCCCTTCCTGGACATTCTAGAGCATATTTGTAAAATATAAGATATTCCGCTTTTATTTGCCTTTAGACAAATACCTACAATAATGACACATACAATTCAACCAATTTAAAAATCTCGTCAGGTCACACATTGGGGAATTGCATTAAGTTTGTTCTCTTTTTTTTTAAAAAAAAGAGTATTAGTATTAAAGCAGCGCCTCATTGCTACTTTTTATTCTGAAGATAACTACCACGCTACGGTCAAAGTATTTTCGATAAATTTATTTAAAACATAAAGTTATGAGCATTAATCCTGTTGCGGAATCACACACGCTCAAGTAGTACTTGAAAAACAGTCCTTTCAATTTTCCTCAAGGGCAACCCTAATCCAATAAATATCTAACAAAGCGTAAAATCGGCCAACTATCTGAATAAAGCTGTATTTTTGTGAGAGAAGAGGTGCTTGAAACTTGTGCTTTATTCATTAAACTCTGCTCCACACATGTTGCCTGTAAACTAGTTTTTCCATGCTCTAGCCTAGAAGGTGATTATTAGGCACAATTATCAAAAACATTTAATAATCAAGTTGAGAATATTCTAAAATGTAGAATGTCTCTCAAACTGCCAAGTGCTCTTGAAGTGGCTACGAGTTTTCTCTTTTTGACGATGGAAACGTCACATTTAATGTATATTTCATACTTTTTGACAAATTTTCTTCCACAACAATAACGAATTTTTGCGCTACACACTTGACAGATGAGGTATGCATTATGATGATATATATTTCTACCTAGCTTTTTTCCCAAAAGTAGTGGTTGGCAAATGATAAAAGTAAATGAATGATGCACTCGCACTTTAATGGTATCAAAAACTTATGTGTAGAACAAACACGGGGTCTCTTGTTTTAAATGGTATTTTCAAAAGTTGAAGACTTGAGTAGTTAGAGGCAATTAGCACAAAATTAGGGGGAGATGAAAGACTTTTTCAAAATTATTTATGAACTGTGTGTATGTCTAGGTTTTTCTCCATGTAGGCATGTTCAATTCATTCCAGCGCCACTGCTGCTGCTCGTATAACGAAATGAGTTGAAAAAGTGGACGGAAAATAAGTAGGGTCTTGTGAGTTTTGAATTTTTTATGGGCAATTAAACTGCACAATAGAATATAATATCCTTCTCCGAAGGACTTGCACAGATATTCATAGTCCAAAACTAAAACAGCACGTTTTTCCTCTACTCACACAGTGCTAAACTTTTTTTCTTTAAAAAATAAAAGACCTTATTCGTCCGTCTCTCTTGCGCTTTTTGTTGGACAAATGCCATCATGAATTAAATTTCATTTTATCCATTCCCCTTGTTCGTATAAAATATGTGTACACTGCTAAGAGTAAGAAAAATAGAGCAGGATCGGTAGAGCTGAGAGCAAAAAAATGGGAAATAATGAAAGTGAAAAAGTGTCTTGTGTCTATTTTTCCACTTCCTCTGCCGAAATGTCTTCTTGGTTTCACTTGGATTTTCACTACCTCTCTTACAACTGTAATAAGGATCTGTGCTTCAAGTTGGAAGGGGAGAGCGGCACTGAAAGAGTCATTTACCAATAATAAATAACGGCATTATTGGTTATTTGAGACGACGACGTAGTGAAAGTTAATAGTTAATGGGAAGGAGAGGAAAAAAAAGTTCTTCAATGAGACGTTTAATGTTTCAAAGAAGCGAGTATACAAGAAAGAATAAAGGAGAAAAACAGGAAATGAGATGAAATTTTTAATGGAACAAGAAGAGTGAAAAAAAACTATTGTAAAAATGGCACTGCAGCCCATTTCCTTACAAACATTATTAATACAATGGAATCGATAGGAATAATGGTGGAACGCAATTTGTATTCGTATTTTTTTCGCTGAAATTCCCCATCATCATCACTACATGCAATGCAGTGAAGGCTAGAACATTAATTTTTTAAATGAGTTTATTTTTCATGGTTGAACCTCTTCCTAAATTTTATTAAAAACGAGCGAGTGAATTTTAGACACGACACAAGATATTTTATTATTTTACATTTTGAAAACAAAAGCATAGCTCTGCAATAACGACTACCCATACAACTACAGTAGGTATATTATCTTGTAAAAGCTTTCTAAATTTGCTTTGTTTGTTTCAAGATTCATACCTTTTTCTGTTTTGTTGATCTCTTTATAAATTTAAATAACTCGAGACACAATACCTCATACTTACAACTTGTTAGTGTTTATTTGGAAGTGGATTTTCAACAAATTCACATGTAAATCCCCAAAGAACCTGATTAGTAGTGTTGGAAAGGTCAATGTTCTCAAGTAACCTATACGATATTTTACGCTATTTGCCAGTTCCTCACAGTCATTTTAAAAAGCATTAGACTACGAAGGAGATGGCGTCACACATTTTCAGATTATCTAAAGTACTCTAGCTTCAAATGATTCTGTGTAGACGGCATGTAGAACAAATCCTTTTTTTAAAAAAAACGGCACAATTCCCTGTATACTTGTCTTTACTAGTTGGCCATTAAGCATTACAAAATTTGATTTTTATACGCTTTCCATAATACTTTGTACGGGTCACAGAAGTACGTACTTTTTACTGCCCTTGTCTTTCTTTCTTACTACTATTTCATTAGTCACAATTGAGTTTTAGACATTGGAATGTATAGAAATGGTGCACAAACGTTCAGGCGTAGAACTAAAAGACAGATCCTTTTGAACGCTTCAAAAGTTATGCTCTTATTCTCACTCAACTCAATAGAGAGTGGGTCAAACAAAAAATCTTTAGGGTAGTAACCTCAAAGACAACTTTTTTTTGAGAAAGAGAGGATTCGTTCTATTCTTTTCTAAAAGTAAAGAGACACCCGACCAAAGATTCTTCCTGAGATAGCTAAATTTTCTTTTCTGGGTTGAATTGGAAAAAAACAGAATAAACTTTTCACATTCAACATTCACTTCACCTCCAAAGGAAAATCTCAAGGAGATTGTGGTCGGAAGCCACAAAAACTCATCAACCTTTACCATTCCGTTGTTCACAAGAATTCTAGTACTACTGCCACAATGCTTTTCTTTTCTAATGATTTACATTTTCAACAGGAGAAAAAAATGAATAATATTTTAGAAAAATGTATAGTACAGGAGCTTATCGGGAATGCACGTGAATTTGGAAACGTGCGCCAATTCTTATTTTTACAAGTTAGTTGCTTGTTATGTATACGTTTTTTATGTAAGTATACATACACGAACAAACTTCTTTTTTTCTCAGCAAACCAAAAAGGTAGACGAAACTTTTTTTCCTTCTTCTTCTTCTTTAAAGTGATTTACGTAGCTCGATTCATAGCGTTATCATAATAGTGTACACATGGATAACTTTCAGGAGCCTGCTGACAATCATGGCTACTGAGCAGTTGAGCAAGTTTAAAAATAAAATGGAGCAAGAAAAAAGGAAGAAAAACAGGAACAAAGTAATGAAGAAGAGGGTGTAGAGAGAGAGAGAGAGATAGCTCTTATACAATTCACAGTAAAATAGAAGATTTTCCCACGTTGGCCGTGTTAGTTATCTGTTTTTTATTTTTATTTTGCTTTTTCCTCCGTCAGTAATACCACCACACCATAATTTTCGCATAATATATTTCGAACATTAAGAAATACCAGAGAAAAAAGAAAGTTGTAAGTTTTGCAGGAAAAAAGGTTTTGCGCATTTAGAGATATCCAGTTTACGAATCAACTTTGCTATAAAAGCAAAAGTTGCATATGTTTAACTTGACTTTCCTTCGACTAGAAAAGTATTTAGAAAAATGTTCAAAATTTACATTGAGATCTCACTACTTTTACTATTTGTTTCTTCGTAAATGCCGAAAAATTTTAAGTTTATTTGCTTGATTTCGAGGTTACATAAGAGGTTACATAAAATCCATAAATCAGAATGTTGCAAGAAGTTTACAATGGTAACCCAACATTTGACAATGTCATGGGCAGTACGACGTAGGTATCTGGATTGTGTCTGGGCGTTTATCTATTGTCGGCCATTTTTTTTTAAAAAAAACCTCACCCGTAAAGTTTTCCACCACCGCACCATCACCATTATTACATGCTATATAAAAAGTTAATTGTCGTACTGTACCATTAAAAAATCGTAACTGCCTGTTTTTCGCCTGTCTACTTTTACGACAGTGTTCATCAAATTGGTAGAAGAAAAAAAGTTACGCGTTATAAACCAGCAAACTGAGCTGTTTTATAAGACTTTTTTTTTATTTTCCCTTTTCTTCTCTGTCTTGTGTCTGACTTGAGGAGAAACAAAAAAAACTGGAGTTAACTTGTAAACTAAAAACAAAAAAATCTATTTTTCTTTACAATGTTTTTATTGTTGTAGTTTTTTATCTATATAAAAAAATTAACTGTCGAATGTGCACAAGTAGCTGGAAGAAAGATCCTCTGTCCATTCATTCTTGTTCCAGCAGCAGCAACAGCAGCACGTCAGAATCTTTTTCCCTAAATTTTTTTTATTTCCAAACAAGATTCGCTATACGTACCATCACTTTTTTTATTTACTCTCTCCCAAGTACTCTTGCAACAAAGCTACAAAAACGTATTATATGTATGCGCAATAAGCTTGCTAGAATTTCTTTCATCGGGTAACATAAACTCTGCTTTGTTATATTGTGGTTCAAGTTGCACACAATTCCTTTTTTACTATCGACATCAAAAGGGTCAAAGGGGATTTTCTCTTTCTCTATTTTTTCCACAAATAAATGGCAATACCAAAAAAAGTAGAAAAAAATCCCATTCAACCTTGAAGTGTCGAAACATAAAAATACATAAATCATTCTTTTCATTCAATTATCCATTAAGTCAGATGCACAGTCTCTATTTCACCATGAGCATGTTTTGCAATACCACAAAGTTTGTTTGTATGGCTGTAATATAGAGAGATTCACATAGCCCCAGAAAAAAATATTCCGCAATCAAGCAATTAGGCATGTTTATCAAGTAGAAAAAAAGTGTTGAACCATTCAAACACTTTGGCATTTCAAAAAAATTAACCTTGTCTTTCAATAAAAGCTAATTTTGCTAAATTAAAAGGCTCAAGCCTTCACCACAATTTTGTGGCGTGTGCTAATAATATTTGGATGCCTAGGTAGAAACACCATGTAATTAATGTTTTCGTGGTGGGGATTTCTCCCAGTATGATATCTCCACACTGTGGTAGACATGCAGTAAAAAGTTTTAATAGTAATATTAATAATAAGTAATTCTAGAGTACTAGTGCGTGGTGGCATGCGGAATCATCATCAACCCGGTGACAGTGTTAAATTGTTAGAATTGTGATGCTTTTGTATTTTGAAAGACGTGAGACAAATGGTGTTTTTCTTCATCTGCTCCAAAAACTCCACCCTTGGCCCTGAGAGAGGAGAAGGCATGAATTGATACAAATGCACACACACACACACTCTTATGCACAATTGCTCAACAACGTATATAGATACACATAAAGACTAGAGATAGGTACATGATGATGATGTAGAAATATAAAGGGAAACGGCATGGCACGTCGACGACCAATATAGCAAACTTTTATTATTGCAACGTCAACGATGACGATACATTAATACATTACATAAAAAAATTACAGAGGAGCAGGCAGGGCCAGAGAGAGAGAGAGAGAGAAGGAGGGTAGTGCATGCATTATATATTTTGATGATAGATAGAAGACCATTTCTTTTTCTCCTCTTTTCTTCAACTCATCTCATCTCTTCAACAACTCTTTTCCTTATTTTTTCTACGTTTTTTTTGCTACAACTTTACTCAAGTTAGTAATGTTTGAGTTTCTCTTAATTGCCTTGTCAGACAAGCAGCTCAATCGTCCCAACCGAAACCATCAAACAGCCAAAAAAGAGTATAATATAAAATGCAACATAAAAGACGCGGTTTCAGCAGCACACCACCAGCTAGAGAAACACACACACATACATATACACAGAGTAGGAGACTACTAATGTAAGTGTTTTGCAGAATACACATGTATTTTGCTGAGGTAAACGGTTTTATATTTTTTTATTTTCAACTTCACAGTAGTCAGTCAGCAGCAGCAGAGCCAGTAGTAGCAAGAGCTATTATGAGTGAAGGAAATTCAAGTAAAGCAAAATAAGATATCATTATACTATCATCAGTTTCATTTTAAAGCAGACTTTCTTCTTGGTTGCAGTGTGCTGCTGCTTTTTATTAGTAATGTACAAGTCGTGATAGTAATAGAAGGAATTTCCACTTTATCCTCTCGCTTCTTTTAACCACCATTACTCTCCGTAATGCCGTGTGTCTTTGCGTACTTGTTAGTATTATTATTATTATGGTCCCGTGTGTGTTTTTCCGTTTCATTAAGATTGCGTCGTGGAAAAAAAAGAAAAAAAAAATTGCTTCAATGTGACTGCTTTTTAACACATTAAATACACATTCGGTGTGCCGTGTGTGCTCTTACTATCGTCGTATTATAGTCGATGTCGTAGTAATATATATACATATATAAAAAGCGAAAGAGAGACAGACACGGTAGTAATTTTTTTTGAGTGATTTATGTCTTAAGATTTGTACTGCATTTTTGAGCAAAGTTAACAGGAGATGAACAAAATCGAGAGGAGGAAATACTACCAAACTTGCTTATGATAAGGATACGTGATGATAATTTTAAATACTCATTACTCGAATAGCCTGTCTATATACATATTATATTATGTATAGTGTGGCCTTTAAAAATGTACAGCAGCAGCATTATAAAACTGATCAGGATAAATTTATCAATAAGATAAAAAAAAACGATTTTAACAATTTAGGAATCTAGAGCTAGGAAAAGATGCTACCGTAGATAATGTTAGGTATCTACTCTACTGACAGTGTACTTGGCCAGAGGTAAACTGACAAATGCCAAAGTAGAGGAAATGACAACTTTGAGGAAATTAAATTATAGGTGCTTCAGACTCACTCAGACGTTTGTAGATTCTTCTTGCGTGACTGACTGACCAAGCATGATGCTCATGATTCTTAACATTGAAACTCTCTGTCTAAGCATTGATGATGATGACATGCTACATAATATTATGACGGTTGCAATTACCAGTGACTGACTACCTTTTCGTGGTAAATGACCAGTTTGAAACAGAATGAAGGCAATGTACATTGGGCTTTCTTTTATCTATAGGATTGGACGCAATGAGGACTGGATATACTTGACTAAAAGATGACAAACGCTAAAAGCTTTTTTATAAAGTTCTACCGACAACTTGCTTTTAAATATTTTACTACTTTTGTAGCATTCTTTAAAAACTTTTGCTTTGCACAATAGTATTTTCTTACCTGCTTAATTTTTTTCTAAAATTTCTCTTTAAAATTTTCGGTGTAATTGTAAAGTTATTATTATTTTTTATATAATGAAAGTTATTTTAACATGCTCATTTTTTAAAGATGTTCAATTTGTATCATATCAACAGCAAAGTTTGATTGATGACACAAGGAATCCGGCTACACTCAACTTGGAAGAAAAAAGGAGACATTTTCATACTTTGTAATTGAAACACAAGAAGGATCACCACCACTTTATGCGCATTTCATCTCCATTTCCTTCTCAGACAAGACATTTTAATGGTAATGTTGTTGTCTTCATCATCATTTCCACTGTTCCCGTCATCATATGAAAGACATTAACTCTTTGAACAAAAGCCGTGTTTCTGTGCAGATAAAGTGTTAGTGTGAGCGTAGCATATACACTACACTTGACTACACCACACTGCGTACAATAATGCGTTATTATGTTACGCGAACGTGACATTTTTCCCGATATGGAAAAAAAGAATAGGACACTTACAAGGTGACTATTGTCACTACAAAAAGATGTAATGATAGGATAATATGACATTCATTAAAAGCTGATTGCATCATTCTCTAGCAGTCTTCAAGTTACAGAGGACCAAGGAAAGCAACCCAGAAAAAAACCAAGAAACTATGTGTTCGTCTGGAAAAAATAGCGAAAGTACATACGCGACAGCAATACTTTTAACATTCTTCCACCAACTGGCAAACACATTTTTTTGGCAGACAGACAGACAAAATGCAAAACTACTTTATTAAACTCACGTTACTTTACGTGTATATCAATAATAGGAAATTGTATGACTGCCGACGTGTCGCGTTGTCATTTTTAAGCTTAAATTTCCTCGCCTACATGATGATAATATAATAATAATTTATTGAATATAATACTTGAAAAGGCGAGAGATGCTGCTCCACAATGTTTACATGCTGGAAACTAGATAATCTTATCGTGTAGGTAGGTAACATGCACAGCAATTTTTTGTGGTATTAACATCAACTCTAGTTGTTCGAAAGTATTAATGATAGTGGTGACATGACTTTTGTCTAACTAATGATACGAAAAATACAGGCAGAGACGGCTTGTGTGACGTTACATATTATTTATATTGTTACTCTCTGAGGATTTGCTATCTAATGATGTGAATGACACTATATGGCCAAATAAATTTGGCGAATTTATTTATTTTTGTGCCGGATTGTATTCCCGTGACATTTCAATTATAACGGAACCGGTTAATCTGTGCTTTTTTTCAGAGTAAGCATTGTCGCATCATTGACATCGTTATCATCTTCATTAGTCATCGTCGACAATAATTGGTAAAATATAAAAAAATAAGTCAGTGTACATGTGTGTGTGCGTCCCTGGAGACATTATTGAAAAAAATATCCCAGGCCATACCAACCACCATATAAACCTCCATACTGGACTGTTTGCTTTTTCTCTCCAAAAAACAATACCTACTCGATGATATTTCAGTATATAAACATTGTTTAAATTGATAGTTTCACTTAATGATGCTGACGTTAATAATAGTTATGAAATATCCTTTTGCGGTCAGAGGCCTACATCCTACTCATTTACACTACACACATTTACGACCACTACAAACTGAAAGTGAGCAGAGAGATTATCACAAAACGGCGACACGAGAAAAAAAGGACATTGGCGACGCTGGTAGATTGGTGGTGGTAAGAGCACGGATATAAACCCAAAAAGTCTCCCGAGAATTGTAACGAATAACAACCACTCTCCTTCCCTTTGAGTAATGACAAATAACCGTCATAATCAGTGACATTATTATAAGGCTAAGCTAAATACAGCACTTTATTTGTACCCCAACCCAAATCGCTTAAGCACTTGCCACAGAAGCGGAAGCAAAGATTGCACACATATAAAAACCGCACATGATTTCAAATAACATAATACAGTTAGTATATGTAGCAAGTAGAAGAATAAGGATTGAAATATTTACAGAAAAACAAATCTAAAAGTATATTTTGAAGTATAATATATTGGAAAGAGTTGTGTGGCCCGCCCCCCCCCACATTATACCGTAATCCGGTCCAGCAATGAGAAGAATTTGTTAATGCGCTAAAGTAGCGCGCAAAGACAAAGTGCAAAACTTTTTATATAAATTAATAATACGTTTGCAAATTGTACAGTGTATGTGCGTGTGTTACATTACATTACTTGATGATATTAGAATAGCATCGTACTTTTTTCTCTATACTACAGAATCTCTGCTTCAAATATTGTTTAATGTTGGTTTTCTAAAAAAAATCTCGACGACAAACTTGAAAATTGCATGTTTCCAAAATATACGAATTTAGAAACATATAACGAATTTTGCCGTAAGTAATTTTTACATAGGAAAAAAACTAGTTGAAAAAGTTATTACATCATACGATTGAAGTGTTTTTTTTTCGTTTAAAGCAAAATGAAATCTAGGAGCAAACGTGACAAAATAGAAAAATAAAATGAATCGTTGTCGTGGTCCTCTTGGCTATATAATATTACCACATTATAATAGCTCTGTAAAACCAATATAACTGTATAATATTTTTCTGTAGAGCTGGATCGAGACACAAATACTAAACAATGAGAAATGACCACGAGGTCTGTTGGTTATTACTGCCAGAAAGCTTTTGCTCGTTCATGTGCAATGTTGTGGTTTGCTCTTTTGACTGGCCGATGTGTACGTTTCTTTTGAAAGGGTAAAAAAATCAATAGCATTTTTGCCAGGTCAATCCACATTTTACTTGCAAAAATAGTTGGACATTTTTTGCCATTAAATACCAGTCAGCAAGTACAGCCAATGAATGTAGTGCACACAATGCGCAATGTGTATGTGTGTACGTGCTACTACTTACTGTAGACCTTATAAATTATGAATAATGTTTTAATGAATAAAAGGCCAACAAAAGTTTCTAAACATGAAATATTCAATGCGCACACTGTCTAGGTACATTGTGCTCTGCACTAAATTTAATTCACTGTATCATAAATAATACATATATTTGCACACTGTCAGTAAAATATTTCTGCAGAGAGTGAAAACTAAAGTTTTCCGTTGAAATGACTTTATTTAAACTAACTTTTAAAAAGAGAAGAAAAGGAGACGACTGCTAGCTAGAGCAAACAAACCAGCAGAACGAGAAAGAGCTTGTGTGTATTAGGAGTAGTGGCAGTAGTGTAGTGATCGTTGTCACAAAAATATATTTAATGAGTCATCTCTGGACTTTTGAAAGTGTGTGAATAGTAAAATAAAGTATATGTAGGTATGTATTTTTTTTCTTCTGACATTAGACCGCAGATGAAGACAAGTTTATTGTAAATAAATCCAGTCTGCTTATCCTTTCCCGGCGTGTGTGTGCTCGTGCAGCGGTGTTCCAACGCTCATTCTTCATTTCTCCATGGAGCACAATAACACTGAAAAGCAAAAAGTGTTTTATTATTAACAGACAGAAAGCAGTAGAAGCGTCATTGTTCGAATCAAGGCTTTGTTTTAATTTAAGGATAAAGTGCCGCCAGCGATTTTCTTTGCCTTTGTTCTTGAATATCCGCATATTGTGAGTAATATTGAAGGGTTTTTGGGATTTTGCAATACTCTGCTTTCGGCAGCGCAAATAACAATAAAGAAATAGTGCTCGTTCCATATTTCCTCCTTGTCTGCATCCTCCGTTCCCCAGATGAATATGCACACAGCATTCATGTGCCATATGCAGACTTGCCCGAGACTTTCCTTTGCAGAAAACCTGGCGCAATCTGACTTTTGGCTTGACTGATGATAAACACTTGCCAGTAGAGTGCCGTTGTGGCTCTTTTTTGCATGCGTCAACAAAACAAAAGCGTCTAAACATCTCTCTCTCTCACACACACACACACGAAGTACGATGATATTTGCAGACAAAAGGAAGCACAGGCAGATCGCAGAGGCAACAACTGTTTTATTTACGACGTGATATTTATATGACATTTCCATTCAACTGCTGGTTTTTGTCATGCCGTCGACGAAAACTAAAGAAGCCTACTTTTGAAAAGTTTGAAAACGGACAAAATTCGTTAATAATAGATTGTGCTTTAGTGTATGCCAAAAAATGCCAAAAAATGCCAAATAAATGGCACACAATGAACAGCAATGGATAAGTAAACCTAAGCAATTTATGTGACGGTAGCTGATCTTAAGTATGTAAACAAATTCGGCAAGGCGCCGGCATCGTTTTTTTGTAAAGGGAATTGGTGGAGTTAAACAAGTATTTTTTTAAACGAAAACATACATTTTTTCCAGTTGGTTCACAGGAGGCACGATTGAGTGAAAAATGGTTTAATTGTTGATGCAGCAGCACAGCAGCAATTAATAAACATGAATGGTGACTATGCGACAAGGGTAAAAAACCCGAAACCTCTTGCTTGTTTCCCTTCATCATCATCCCACCAGCCTCTTTCCTTGTTGTCTCAACCTGCCCACCAACCCGGTCACAATAATGATAGTGGCAGGCCTCCGCAGCACAGCTTTGAACAGCACGAGCAGCAACATGAGACTACTGGACAGAAATACAAGTACAAACGAAGAAGCTTTTCCAACGAAAATCTTTTCAGCAACATGAATACAAACAACAATATAAACAATGGAAACACTAGCAGCAGCAACAACAGCAGCAATTGGAGATTTTCCAGGCAGCGAAACTTATTCCAGGATCTTTCCAGCCTGCAAAATCTGGAAAGTAACGGAGTAGAAAGCAGAAGCACTAGTAGCAGCAGAGGTAATGTAGCTCCAAGCACAAAAATCCTCCGTGGCAATGGAAGTGGCTCTCTTGGCCTCCGTCGGCGTTACAGTTTCGAGTCATTCGAGTTGAAGAAAGGCAGCAGCAGTGGTAGTGAAAGCGGCAGTTGGCCAGAAGGCGGAAGAAGAGGTGGGGGAGGGCAGTTTTCTCAACATCCTCAATACTTTTCACTGCCACTACTATCCAGACGACTCTCATGTAGAGTGCTACCGACCACAACAACTCTAGAACCTATTCCACCTAGTCCAACCGCTCCAGAAGATGAGGAGGAAACTACTCATAAGGAAAACTCCGATAAGAATAGTGAAAATACTACCATTAATAAAGATGAAGAGGATGATCCATGCGAGGAAAATATGAAAGAGCAGGTAGCAACTGATGATGATGAGATGGCAAAGCTTTCCAATTCTGAGACAAACACGATCATCACCAACACCACCGCTACCACCACCACCACCTTTTTTGATAAAATCACAAGCTGCCCGGGAGAAACTTTGGACTTTCTTTTGGATGAATTATTCTATGAGCCTGTTCTACTTTTCAATTGTCTCCGAAAAGGATGCGGGTGGCTTGTAGAGACAACAACCTCTTGGTGTAGAACACAGTACGCCAAACGCCGTGGTAATGATGAAGGTGACAAGACCACCAAAGAAATAGACAAAAACAAGATATCATCATCATCACCTTTGCTTTCATTACCACCATCATTACAGCTACTCTCACCAACACTATCTAAAGTATCCCCATTTTCCTCATTATTCTCCTCAAGCTCTTCTACGTTTTTATCAGCAGCGAAAGCAACTACGTCACCTTTCTTCAACGCAATTTCCAAAGGCTTACAACATCATATTCGTTCAAGTAGTCAGGCGTTGGATCTGTTGTTTCAGTACTATAATAATCATAGTTTATGCAGTCAGATTCTTGGGAAAGTTTGGAGACAACAAGAGGACGCCGCTGTTGTTGCTGTTGCTGATGTTGCTGATAATTGTGCTGAGAAGAACAGCACTAATGATGATGAGCAGGAGAAGAATGATGGCAAGGATCAAATGACAAATTATGCGCATGATGATGTTGATGATGATGGTCGTGATAATAGGAATGACGAGACTGACAAAAAAGTGTCAGATGTGCCGCCAGAGCAAGAGAATGAGAAAGAAAGCAATGGGAATGGCAGCAGCAGTAGTAGTCTTTGTAGCACGGTGACGTCAAAGTTATCATTTCTAAGGGAGAATGCTATGATGAGGCACCTTATTTCCATTGGCGGTGGTGGCGGTGGTAGTGCTTATCTCATTGTTTTCAGTTTGATGACATTGATGGCGCTTCTTTTGCTGATACTGACGGCGCTATTCTCTTCAACACCAATATTACCCGAACAGATAACATCGTCGTCATCATCATTGTCGTCGTCGTCCAAGCTGTTGAGAAAATCTCCAGAAGGGCTTGAGAAAGTCAAGGAAGCAACAAAGAGGGTGACAATGAGAATGATGTTGATGTCAAGTAAAGACCTAATCGATACCACTACAACTGATCCTTTAAAACGATGCACCTTAGTTGATAAATATATGATGAGTTGGGAAGATAATGGGGCTGAATTTGATGAGAGCATGTATTGTCAAGCAAAGTCATTTGCATTAGTACCACCACAATCTTCATCATCATCGTTGTCTCCAAAAGCAGCCCTGCTTCCATACACAACAACGAACCCCTCCTCCTCATTACTTCTTCTTGAGCACAAGAAAAAGGGCGAGAGAGTTGGGAAAGAATGCAAAGCTATACTCGAGTTAGATAAGGACGTCGAACACGGGGAGAAATCTTTTGCTCGACACTCTTCTTCTACTTCCCTCTATTTGCATTGTAATGCTAATAAAAATTGTGCTTCTGGTGGTGCTACTGATGATGACGGTGGTCGTGCTGCTGACACAAAGAAGAAGAAAGAGTCGACAACGACTTTTGACGAACCGCAAGGAATGGATGAGCAGCAAAAGAATGAAAAGAGTCCGGTTGGAATAGAGGAAGAGGTTGAGAAGCGGCAACAGACTCAAAACCAGCGTCAAGAAGAGAAGCCAGTCCAACAACGGCAGCAGCAAAGTAAAAATGTAGTACTAAAGGAGCTAGAACTTGCTTCACAGGCTCAGTTGGATTTGGATAGTCAAGAGCAAGCCGTCTGGTTTGTGCTCTCCGTCCTCTTCACAGTTGCAAGCTCCTCGTGCGCACTCACTCTTCTCCTCGTTTATCTACACAAAAGCTACAACAACGGCAGCAAGAGTAACAGCAGCAGCAGTGTATGTTGCTCCACTAATTCAAATACTCGTCATTATTATCGCCATCACACTCATCATCAGCGTTGCTGCCATAATAACAATAATACCGGGAACTCTAAATTGGTATCGTCCTCTTTACCAACTTCACCACAACCAACAGCATTACAGCATCGGAATTCCTGTGTAAATTCTCCAAATTCCCAACCTAATTGCTGCACTAGTAATAATACCACCACTGCATCTGCTTGTGAGGAGGATCAAGGAAGAAGTAAACTTATTCAAGGTTATCAAAATGCCCCACCACCGCCGACCTGGAGTGACCCCAGGAGAGTAAAAGTAACACGATCAAATAGCAACAGCGGTACTGGTACCAGTGGCAAAAGAGTAAACTTGGCAGGGTGCCAACGCCAACAACAACCAACAACAGAGCAGCAGCCAATACAAAGGGAACAAGATCAATACTGTCATCGTCATCATCATCATCGTCATCAACAACAACAGCAAGAGCTCCACATTGAAGAAGAAGAAGAGTCACAAAAGAAAACTTTTTCTTCATTTCCTCCGTTTCCCAGGGAAAGTGCTACCACTACTGATATTGTTGTTCCTCCACTGCTGTCGAAGAAATGTACGGTGCCAGTAGGAAAAGACAAAAAGGGAAAGTGTAACCATGTTCTAGAAGCAGACGAAGCGAGCATTAATGGAAGCCGTATAAATAGTGTCTCCACGTGTTTTCCCAGTCGTACTTGTTATTATTGTTGTTGTTGTTGCTGTGGCAGTAGTAAAACCTGTAGTAAAAGTAATGGTAATAACAGTCATGACGATCACCACGACCATGGTGATGACGTCAGACAATGGAATGCTCGTAGCGGAAACGCAAAAGAGGAGCAAGTGAAAAACAATAGTACCGAAAAGACAGCAGATCACTTTTATGACGACTATGATAAGTGGAAAAATGCAAGCAGTAGTAGCAGCAGTGGTGGTGGTGGCAATACCAGCATCAAAGGGAAAAGTGTAGTTTGGGGTTATTGTTATGACGGTGGAAGTGGTAGTAGTAGTAGCAGGCAAGACGACAGTACAAAATGTGCCGGCACTCCTTTCCGTGCTGATGGCTTACTAACTTTTGCAAGCGCAAATAATTTTCCAAAGAAAAAGACTCCATGTTCTTGTTATCTTTGTTGTGACGCTAACGGCATCAGCACTAGTAGTCGTTGTTGTCCTCACGATGATGAGCACAGCGATAAAAATTGGAAGGGCGACGGGAAAAGACAGCGAGAGCAGCAGCAAAGACTGCATTCTCATGAACAACAACGACCAAGAACCCATTATTATAACGGTAACCATTATCGTCAAGTTGATTCAACAGTGACATTAGTGGACAGAGGAAAAGACCCATCATTTTCATCAGCAACGACATTGTCGTCGTCATCGTCGTTGGTGAATAGCACAGAGTCCGAACGACAACAGCAGTACCATCACCATCAGAACAAGTACTTTCTCAACAAATTTTGTCAACCTGATAAAGTGCTCTTTCCCATTTTCTGGACAGCTCTAGTGGTCGACTTCAATTTTCCTAATTGTTCCCCACTACTGCATGCAGTGGTTCTCGGAGTAGCTATTAAACTTATCAATTTGTATCATCATTACTGCTATTTCGCCCGCTTTTGGATTGGTGGAGATCCAATAGAACAGTTCAATCCAAAAGAGAAAGAAGGAGAGAGGGACACGGAAAAATTAGAATTTTTCAACGGAAAGCATTATCAGCGCCATCGCAAGGGGGAAAACCTCGTTGACGATTCCGACCACGAGAAAGGGACAAAGAAAGAAGATAAAAAAGAAAGGGAGCAAGAAATAGACAGCAAAGACGGTGGCAGTGTAGCGAACACTATTTGGGATCGTTCCTACCAACATCATCCTACTACCACCACCACTACTTGTCCCATTTCTCAGCATTTTCCTTTAGAAAAAGCACGTTATCGTGCTACGACTGACTCTTTAAAAGAGACTCGTGTCAGTAACAGAAACTCTTTAAAAGACCAACAGCATCAGCAGCAGCCGGGGAAAGAAGAGAAGAAAGTAAAAGAAGTAGAAGAAGAAGTTGAAACTGAAAGAATATCCAAACTCCAATCATCACCATCAGAAACAGAGAAAGAGGCCAACAATCACGGCCACCATCACTTATTATTATTATTCAACCCGCAGAAATACAATTTGCTCGGTGGCTCGTCAAAAATTACAGTTTCACTTTGGCTCTTCTTCATTCTTCTACGGAGACTGGGCTCCTTGCTAATACTTCAGTCAACGACTGGCACCACTTACTCGCAACATTTTCCCACAGCTTTCTCCTCCACACTTTCCTTTTGCTTTACCCACTTGCTGGGAATTGTTGGACTACTTTTTGGACAATTGTGTGTACAAAGGTTAGGTTGCCACCTCAACGGGTACTACCACCACCACCACCATCATCATCACAGTTGGCTTACAGAAGAAGAAGAAGATAAAGAAGAGAAGAAGAAGAAAGGAGAAGACCAGCCCACTACTAGTATCAATGGCAGCACCGGCATCTTAAACAGCAACAATAGAGGTATATTCCGTTACGGTAGTTGCTATTGTTGTCCTTGTGCTTATGCCAGTAGCTTCTCAAACACTAACAAAGGTGATGGCAGTACTCCTCCTCCCTCCTCACTACTAGCAGAGGCAGCTTCTGGTTTTAATATTAATAATAATAATAACAGTAACAATAATAATAATATTCGAAAAGCGAGAGATGGTAATCAAGATAATAGAGGAAGAAGAAAGTGCACTTGCAATTTCCACTTGGCATCCTCTTTCTCATCATCAGCTTCTTCATCATTATCCCCTTCATCAAGCTCATTTGCTATTGTTCCATCAGCAGCATCACCGTCGACAGGAGCACATCAGCAGCAGAAGCATTATCATTATCATCTTGAAACACATCATCAACAACAACAGCAGCAACATCTAAGGAATCAACTTGGCTGTCGTTTTTTACCAAATGAGAATTTCAATTTGACTCTAGCAGCAACATCTCAACAACAACAGCAGCAGCAGCATCAGTCAGAGGCAGCTTCTCTTGAGAATAAAGTAAAGTTAAGAGTATCATCAACAGTTTCAACATTATCATCACCATCAGAAGCAGCTACATTGAGAGCATCATCGCCACTCATTTTCGAAGAGAGCGGAAACGTGAAAAATGACTATTGTTTATACTCATCATCATTTTCTTGTAAGAAGACGAACAATAAAGTGAATGAAAAGAACAAAAGCCTCATCAGAAATGACTATGAATACAGAGATGATGAAAGTAATGAGGATAGCAGTCATTTGAGTAATAGGAAAGAGATAGAATGCTATGGTTGTTGCTGCTCTAGTTATTACTATTGTTGTAGCAGTAATAATAATCAAGGTGCGCTGCAGATAAAAGGAGAAAGTAGTCCGCAAGAAAAGTGCACAAGAAGAGGGGCAACAGCAGCAGTGCCCGTAGAAAATTACGACTTTCATCAGCGTAGAGAGGGAGGAAAAAGAGACATTAGCTACTCGGCAACTCCGACGTCATCATCTTCACTTTCAGCAACAACTTGTTTTTGCATTAACAATGCCAGCAATAGTCATCATGATGACGATCGGTACTCTCAGCGAACTAGAGGCAGTAGTTCATTGCCACTCCATCCGCGTCGAGTAAACAGTTGTGACTCTATACGTGTGACTTGTACTGGTAGTAGTAGTGGCAGTTCAACGAGAAGAGAAAGCCCATCATCGAAACGAATCGCTTTCTTGTTACACAACGACAGTCAAAAGGAAGGGATAGCTGGTGAAAGCAATATAGCGCCTGGAAGTAGTACTGGTAAGGCAAACAACAACAAAGGAAATTCCCCACGGCAAAATAATCCCAGTGTTGCTGGTAGCAGCGGCGGCGGCAGAGGAGAACTGATTGAAAGTATTGGGGGGAATACAAAAAAGAAAAAGTGTTTACAGTTTGAAAAAGACGTGAAAGAGGAAAAGACGAAAGAAGCTAATAAAAGTTGTAATAAAAATCCAGGATCATTGTCGTTACCATCATCGTCATTATTATGTGCTGACGGTATAAACTACCGTAGACGAGGTACAACAGGAGCAACGCGCGGAAGCTGCCTGCTCGCGAGAGTAAAAGAAGAAAAGGTAGAGACAGGATTACCCGCGACAACTCTGGTTTCTGGTGTCGGCTGCAGAAGAAAAGTAAATGGGTTTAGGGGTGCATTATCATCGTCAGCAGCACTAGCATCCAGTTCGAATTCAAGCATTGATGACAGCGAGGACGATGATGATAGCAGTAGTAGTGAATCCACTCAGCATGGCAGTATTAGTCGGAGTAGCAGCAGTGGAAGTTTAATTCTGGTATCGGAAGAGTTGCCGGAAGATTTCAGGAACAAAGTGGAAGGTACACTACTGCTGACGACGACGACAGAACAGCAGGAACTAGAAGAGAGAGAGGAAGAGGTAGTGCAAGCAGAAGCGAATGACGATAACAATAACAATAATCATAATCACAACTCAAATGATGATGACGATGCTGGGAACAGCAGAGGCAGTGAAGTAAGTAGAGAAGAAGAAGAAGAGAAGGGAAAGCCGGAGGTAATTTCAGTGTCCTCTTCGCCTTCTTCGTCGTCGTCCTCTCAATCCTTGTCCATATCAGCGTCGTCGTCACCAAACCCGACGACCAGTGCAGAGCTGGAGTCTTCCTCCAATATTACAAATAATCCAGTGGGATCTGGTGAGCCAGGAGAAGGAACAAAAAAGGTAATTTTTCATCCGAATGACTGTCAGAGTAACGGTGCGAGCAGTAGCAAGGCAGGTTTAGCGCCAACAACGGCTGATGAGGAAGACTTGTCCTATTTTTTATACTACAACCATGTCAATAATAATAATACCAGTAGTCGGATAGATGATAAATCCGATAGTGGGGGAGCAGCGTTAGTTTCATTAGTCAGCAGAAAACATGATGACAAAAGTAACAGTGGAGGTGGTGTTGAGAGATTGTCAATGAGAACAGGAGTTTTAGTATATAAATCAGGGAGTTACAGACAAAAAAGTAAAACATTTCTAGACGACGAGGAACATTGTCAAAGTACTATTACCAGTAGTGGTGGCGGCGGCGGTGTCAACCCACCGTCATCATCATTACCTACCTCTCATTCGTCCCCATCAATCCTGTCGAAAACTAATCATATGAATTGTAAAAGTATTTCTAAAAAAACAGTAGGGAGTGCTGGTAGTAGCAGCGGTAGTAAAATAGTTAGCAATGAAGTCACCACGGCATCAACAGTTATTACTGCTGGAGGCGGTAGCAGAAAATCAAGTGTTGGCTCGGCAATTAACCGGGTTCCCACACCACCACCGTCTATAACATCTCCTCATACGTCAATCCTAGCTGGGTTGGGAGTAGGGAGCGGAGCCAGTGGCAGAGAAAGAAAAACGTACATTTCTCACAAGTTTATTACCACCTCAGGCGTAATTGGTTCTGGTATTGGTGGTGGTTCTGCTGCTTCTGGAAGCAGTGTTGGTGCTAGTTGTAGTACAAGAAGTAACATTACATTTGGCGACAACGTTTCCAATACAAGTTGCAGTAGTCGTAGCAGTAGCCAGCATTTTCGCCAGCAACTTGAAGCAAGTAGAGATGGTAGTGGGGAAGATGCTAGCAACGTTATCGTTGTCGACTCTACAGACAATCCACCTTTGGAGGTCACATCCGAAACACTGCCAAGTAGCAGTAGCACTACTACGAGCACTGCCACCATAACTATACTAGCAAAAAATGATACTACCAGCATTACAAGTTTAACACCGTCATCCTCATCAGTGTCTGCAGTGACTGGGAACACAGTTATTTTTGATGGTGGTGACAATACTACGTTGACTGATGATGGTGATAATAACAGCACCAATACAACTACACCTTCTTCCCTACTTTTACCACCATCTTCATCATCTCCATTACAAGTAATTCAACCGCTGTCATCTTCCATTGCGACAACAGCAGCGTCCACATCATCGTCATCCCAACAACATACATCTTCAAGTACTAACAATAATATTATTATTAACAGTAGTAGTGGTAACGCTAACAGCAACCCAAACTCGGTGTCCTCCACCAACAAACGCTTATTTCGAAGTGGCAGTCAGTGCTGTGTAAACAGTTCAACGTCTTCTTCCCCCATTCTGCACTTTCATCAGCAGTCATCAACTCCTCCACAACAACTGCTGCTTCATCACAACAACAATAGCCACCACCATTCTTCCCAACCACTGCCAACAACGGCGAACAACCAACAACAACTTTCCAACAATCAGCAGGGATCAATTGAAAAATATTTGAGTAGCAAGATGAGACGCACGTCGCTTCCAGCTGCGCTCCCTGCACAACGAACAAACATCCACCATGTAAGCAAAGAAAATCCCTTTTGTTTAATTTATTATTACTATTAGTACATATTATCGTTATTCTCTCTTTGCCTCATCCGTTTATGCCTTTCATCTTTTTTATCTGCTTTATCTCTTTTCCACCAGATTTCTATTTTCTTTCCGACACAGACACACACACACACACACAAAGAAAGAAAGAAAATACCCGCAGATTAGTTTTTTGTTTTGTTTTCATGGCTGCTTTATGAAAGAAGCATGCACAAGGGAAAAAGGGTTATTAGGTAATTTAGTTAACTGGTGGAAAGTTTTCCTTGTTGGGAAATTGAAGCAGATGTGCAAAAGTGCGTGTAGGTAACAAACAAGAAGCAAGCGCAGAGTCTGGCAGTGAAACATATCGCAACATTGCATAATATCATTTTTGGAGATAATCTTTTTCCTGCTATGTGGCCATATTCATCATCATCATGTTGCCATTTGTATCCCGTTTTACTTTCTACTCTTATTGCAGACAAAAACAGAAAGGTCTTGCTGGGCTTCCATTTTTGCGATGTGATTTTTCATTTTCCTCTGAGGGACTTTAAAAACAAATGGCCATGTGCGGGAAATCGTTTATATTAGACAATTTATGTATCTTTTCCAGACATATGAATAGCTTTATTACTTGCTTTTCTCGAAATTTGTCAACTTGTGCATCCTTTTATTGCGCTTTACCTGAAATTTTTTAAAGGGAACACAACATAATATTAATATGTCCCTAATGACACCATTTGAATGCGTACTCGTACTTAAGGATCTTATTACTCCACTTTTAACTTTCTCCTTGTTTAAGGCTTGCATGGCAATGAAAGACGGTGGTGTTTTCATTGCTTTTGTTTTAATAGGTAATAATAACAAGCGCGCTCACATATGTATTTATACAGTCTGTTGGTACGGTAGTAGTAGAAGTAGTACGCCAAAAAAGTATGGAGCGGGAGTAAGTAAACAAAGAATGTAATCTATTTTCATGATGCTTTCCTTTCTACCTGATGATAAACTGTGTGTTTAGTACTACTTGTATGTAGTAGCAACGGAAGTAAGTTAAAAGCAAGCACAATATAAAATGGCAATTCCAAGATCTGATCCTGATGCAATTTACTTGTATGTATCTTATATGTGGTGCTCGTATTCTATCTCAAATATTTTTACTGCACGCAGTAGTTGGAGTATTTGTTTGAAAATATTTTAGCTTGGCGTGAATGCTAGTTCAAAATTACTCTAGTTCAAATTGCATATCTACCATCTCCTTTGAAACAAACTAGTACTTTAGTATAACTTATCTGCAAGCAAAACTCCAACCTCCAACCAAATAAACTAATAAGACTTTATGATTATCTTTTTATTAAAATATTTTACTTCAAAAATTAATTGGAACTAATATTCATTATGGAAAAGGACTGGTAAGAGTCAAGTTCCTTGTGCTAAAAGTGTATGGTTTGACTTTGAGCTATAGTTTGTTATGGGTTGCAATAGTTTGAAAAGAAAATATTTTTTTAACAAAATGTACGCTTGAACTAGAAGATTGAGACAAGGATAACCGATTCGTGTACATATATATACATTATATGTTGTTGTTGTTAGTTTGATTAATCCCTTGGGACTTTTAAGGAAAGTACATACATACACGTAGAGCGCATTATGGAATGTTTGTTTGTCTGAAACAAAGAAAAATGCTTTAAGGAGGCGAATTGGGATTTTGTTGAAAAATAATGTTTGTCGATGCCACGACGTCCGTTGATTGCCGTTGTTCAGTAAATATTGTCACTACGACGCAATGTTTGAGTGAGCAGTAAGTAAGCAGAGTAAAAAAACGATGCTTTATACTGTTCCAGTAAAAAATATATACAAAAAATTCGATAGAAAGGCAACAACGTGTATGCATGCAATAAAAAAAGTCGATAATATCTTTGAGGGTAACAGCCTACTTATCAAAAAAGCTACTTTTCTTACCATATACACGCTGTTACCTACCGTAGCATACTTGCTGCCTTGAAAATTTATTTATTCAATATTTAGCGTATTTGCGCAATCAGCGTCATCATCATATTATCTTCATTATCGTGTGAGTGACTTAGACACTGTGGTTGTAATCCCAGGGAAGGTTAAATTTCCACTAAATGATTCAATTTCCTGGTGTCCGTTGTGGATTAATATTGATCATGTTTATGTTCCTTCTTTACTCTACTTCGCTTCATAGACTTTATACGTACCAAAGGCAATAATGACATGTACTAGGAGGAGTAGTAGTAGTACACAGCAAAGTAGCAGCTGGGTCAGTTATGCCATGCCAGTGGTGGTGGGATCAACAACGTAGATTTTGGCTACTCGATATTACATAAATAAGTGGTTGGTGTAAAAGTAACTACTTCCACAGTTTCTACATCAAAGCATTATTTCATCAAGGCAGCTAGGCAAGCAAACTGAAGACAGCAGATACAACGACGACAACAACAGCGACGACTGGATTTATCTGGAACAGTTGCTTTGTTGGCTCGGCTAACTTCTTTTTCCTCTTCTTATTCGCTCCTTCCTCCTACCAACTTTTGTAGAAGTGGCGGCGGTGGTGGTGGTAGCTTGTCGTAGTTATGTTCTCTGACAAAGACCTATTGCCAGAGTTTTGGACCTGAAGTGAAATGGTTGGTGGTGGCTGAGCCAAGAGCCAATAAATTGTTATGCCTTCCATACGGAGATAATTACATTACATAATAATGTAATACTCGCACACTTGCTCACTCACCCACTCGACCATACTCGCTGGATTGCCTTTTTTCTTTTCTTTCTCGTCTCTTCTTTTATTTTGATCTTATGCTTATGCTCTGCTACTACACATTATTATTATTATTATTGTGTTTCGTCGTACTTCCCCCTAAGGTCTCCCATTCATGTCCCTCTCTCTTTCTCGTCTGCATCCTCTTTAAAAAACCAAAACCAGCCAAAACAGCATCCCCATATATTATAACGCTTATACAATATTCTACGTTTGCACAATGCTAATTTTTCCACCCCTTTACTTTAATCATTTTATATTTCCTTCGTTTCTTCCATTCCAAAATTACGAATTTCTCTGCTTTGTCACTGTGATTGTCATATTTGTTTTGCGTCTTTTTCTCCTCTCTTCTCAGCAAACAAAATTGGCATTAAACGCTTCGTTTACTCCTCATCCCTTCATCTTATATCTTATGCATCTTAAATGTACTTTCGTAAGCTAAAGACATCATGTGACTGTAGCATCAGCAGCACTCTTATAATGCAATTATAAACAACATTCTACTGATTCTACTTTGCTTTAATACGATTATGACAATATACAAGTTATAGTATCGCAGCTACAAATTGAATCGAACCAACGCGCAGAAGATAGAACTTTTCATTTTTTTTCACTCCTCATGGTGAAATGAAACATATTTTTATGCTACTTTACTACCACGTTTGGTCGGGCTAAAGTGAATAATAATAAAAGTGGAGGTAGGTAATTGTATCAGACTCGGCATCACCTAGAACACGGCCAGCAGCAGTATAGCAGCAGCGAAATTGCCTTTTTCATCTAGAACGATGAGGACGACGCTTTTCTGCTTGTTACCTTTCCCTTTCTCACTCTACCAGCGTGAGTGGAGCTTTTGCCCGGTTGATTAGCTCGTCATTTTTATTTACGCTTTTTGCTGCAGCACACAAGAGAAGCTTGCAAGTGGAGTGATTGAGACGACGGAAAGTGAGAGATGCCAACAACATGAGGGGGAAAAAGAGTCAGAGGTGGAGAATGGATAGAAGAGGGAAGGGAATAGGCAATAAAAGATAATGGACAATGCCCCATTCATTATTACGGAACTCACACTCTTTTTTTCTAAGAGGAAGCTGAGCTCTGGTGTGCTGGCAAGAAAGGAAAGTAACTTTGGAAGCCGGTTCTATGCGGTAAATAGGTAAAAAAAATTATAATTTCGTTCGTAGAGCTTCTTAATAAATCGTTACGAGGACTGTTGCTGTTTCGATGAAGCCATGTCGTATTAAGCAAGAAACTTGCCTTTTGGGACTACTAAACAATAATAATAAGTTGTAGCAACTCGACAGAATAAAGCTTTTGAGAAAACAACATCATTCAAAGATACGATAACAATTTTCTGAAAGTGACTTTTTAAAACAAGTTGAATGCAGTTACGAGTCGCGGCCCTCTAGTCTAATAATATTTAATAAGTATTTTGACATTTGGATTCTTCAAGTCACTCTATTCAAAACATGTTTACGTATTCTGCTGCTTTTTACAGATTTCAACAGTTTCCAACCAACTTTGTCGCTTGTTTTTGTTTCTACACAGATTATTACTTTGGAGAAACCCTGGTGTTGCTGATTTTGAAATGATCAGCATCATGCAATTCCCCATTCTGAAATCCAAATATTAGTTTTTCTGTCGTTGTCGTCAGCATCATTCTCATCCAGTGTGTTTAAAATTAGTAAAATTTTGGAAACACTTTACAAGGAATATATATGTATATAAATTTTCTGAAACTAATTTATTCTTTTTTTTGGCCTCTTCCCTGTTGCTACTGATGCTTGACTAGGATACTAGGATTTCATTTCCGTTTTTTTAAAGGAATGTCATTTTGCTCTTAGCCAACGTAACTTTTTTTTAACATGGAAATATTTTTCTGGTGTTGTAAGGCCCGTTGAAAATGAGGTTATAGTGACAGGAGCTCAGCGTCCGTTATTTTCGGCCCCCGTTGCATTTGTCCTCCTTGTATTCGCTTTAGTTTAGTTCTTGTTGGTCTGAAGTTGAAAGCGAGAGAAAGTGCTCTCCACTGAAAAATAAAATAAAAAAATAATAATGTACTCCAACCAGCAGCAGCAGCATAATAATAATAATATGCATGCATAGTAGACTCTCAGTGCAAGCGAAGGCATCATAATATCATATTAGCTAGAGATCCACTGAGAATAGGAGCCTGAGAGCAGTACTCTCTGTATGAACTAGTTTCCTGTTTTCACTGCGTCCCGTTGTTTCTCCAAAGTGTTTCTTGGCGATTATTACACTACACATGCGAATCTTCTTCTTCCTGTAATACTGCTATTACGACGACGACTACTACTGCTGCTGGAGTATGTACGAGCTTTTGCAGTAACGATGCTGCTGGTGATAGTAGTAGTGGTGATGTTGGTGGAACTATAATAATAATAGCGGTGGTAAGTCGCACTTTTATGGATTACAAGCACGACGAGCAATGGTGGAAGCACTAAACTTTTGTATAATATTATCTACGACGTATGTGAATGAGTAATGGATACTCGCAACTCGCGAGAGACAAGTCAGTGGTGAACTGGTGAAAAACGAGATCATGTGGAGTGGTGGATTGGATTGGATGAGTTATGTTGTTATATAAAGGCTACTATTTCAGGCTAAAACGAACGAGGGCTATGTATATATTATCTTCTTGTTGTATCCCTTTCTGTTGCTCTTTTCACATATATATCATTGTTCGTTCCCGGTGAAGTAATACAATATCCCTGTCTCTCTATAACATTTACATTTTTTTGTTATAATGAAAGATAAGAGAGAGGAGAGCTGCTGCTCTTCTCGAGTGAATAGCACACACACGCTTTACTACATGTGCTACTGGAAAAGGAGAGGAAATAATAGAAATTCTGTCATTATACCTATTTCTCTTCTCCCTTGTTCTTCAAGCTTATAAGCTGCGCGTTTGAATGCAGTTATCTGTCTCTCTTTCTCTTGTCATGTAATGTAAGCATGTGTACGAAATAAATGTGTACGATGTACGTACGTACAAGAGTGAAATGACTAACAGCGGAAACGTAACAAGGCTGCCAATTTGTTGCTGTTGAAGAAGAATAATACATTGTAATAATTTCCACTGAAAAAATATTCATTCATTTTTTCACTCGTGTTTCGTTGATCTTGCCAAAAAGTAATTTTACTGCCGGTTGTGTGAAAAATGTCAGTTGGTTCAAGGCTACAATAAATCAAGCTTGTTGCATGCAAACAGTATTTTTTTTTTTTAAATTTTAAATTCCTACAACAAATAATTTACTGTTTGCTTTACCTCATATATAGGTATATATGCATGTATTATGCATGCATGAATGCATATATTTACTACTGCATATTTTAGGAGAGAGCCAATAAAGTGTGTTTTCAGCAGTCGTAAAGCGCATTTGTCAATAAGCATACACAACTTTTTGCAGGCAGAAACGTTGTTGTGAATGTGCGAAGACAACTTTATATACAAAGCTGTACTCAATGTACGTGCGTTCTCACGCTCATAATAGGAATGCCAAGGGACATATAAGTAAACTGTCAATTATAATTATATTGTGGTTTCCAATGTGTAGTTATTACTAGTTTCTAATTGTTGCTAATTGCTTTGATCTGTCGTCTTAAGAATAATTGTTCACTTTCTGGTTACCACAAGTGCACGTGTGTATGTATGTACATACAGCCACCACCAATAAGTGAGCCAGGTTGATGGATAACAAAAAGGAAGTATCAATTAGTGGAGACAACTGACAATGCAAAGGGAAAAATATAGCTTCAATAAACTGGTTTTATGCGCGCTCATGTCTGATATTTAATTAACGTGTGTACGTAAATACGTACGTACAACCGTTCGCAAAAGAAATTGCCTACTTGTGCTTGTGCACACCTCAAACGACAAAAGGCGCACACTACTTGTCTGTATAAGAAGAAATATAGTGCATATTTGTCGCATTTGCAATTTGTATTCGTGTTCACACATCATCCTTAAATAATTTATATAGAACTAGGAGCTAGCAGCACCTTTTGGTATAATTAGGGAGATTTCTTTCTTCAGTGGATATAAAAGGAGTAAAATAATGACATCGATGAAGAATGATAACGATGAGATTGTTAATCGCAATATTTTTAAGTTCACCGCATCAGAACAAAAGGTTCTTTTTACCTCTTGGTTTCTTCGTACCACGACTACTCACACACAACTGCTTTTGTTAATGCAATGGTCTATTTCGTCTTGAAGCATAATAAAAATGTCCTTGCATGTTCGATGGAGCATCCACCCACTTTTTTATAGTGGAAGTAGAAGATATGTGGATAGAATAGGAATAATAGTGCTGTAGAATAATGGCAGTAAATGCTAGAAACTCCAGCGATTTCCTTTGGGTAACTTGACTAATAACAAAAGAACGTGTAGATATACAAAACCCTAGCTCTGCCTGCCTTCATTTTCCAACTTGTCAGCAGGGAAGTCAATTCAAAGGAAAGAGAGTAGCTCACTCACTACTTCTACTACTATTACTACTACTGTTCTCTGAGAATTTTTTTGTCCAAAGAGAACACTATAACTAATAAAATATGACTTTAAAATAGTACATCAGTAGCAAGTACAACTTTTAAGCAATGATGATGATGATAACTGTCTGCTTTAATGCATCAGAATGTAAGTAGCTTGGTAGGCTTTTTTCCACGAAAGTCATTTGAGTGAAGTCATATCATATTACAAGTAACAGTGCAACTTTTGTCCTACTTTGCAAGTTGAAATGGAGCAAGAATAGTAGGGTGATGGAATGAAATGAGCAGTACGAACAAAAAGTGAGCACACACGTGCATATATATACAACGTATGATATACCTGTGTGATGGAGGACGACGACGACGACGACAACAACAACAACAACAACGCCGTCAACGTCGACAGCGAGCTAGAGGAGGAAGCAAGGAGGACGACGATGATGGGCCCACGGGCTACGTACATATTCCAGTAATAAGTTTGAATGTGAACGTTAAAAATGGGAGAAAAATGAAATCAATATAATAGACAGTTGCTATTGTTGTTGTTGTTGTTGTAGTGGGGGAAACTGTTTTATCAGCCCAGTCCTCCAGTGCTTTCTGCTCTCATTTTCGACTTCTCCGTCTACACCTATGGATGGAGAAAAAACAGAAAAAGGCATTCCATCCAGGAAAAATTAATTTGGTCACCTTGTTTTCTCCTTTTCTCCTCGCTTCTCTGCTTTTCCTCTACTCTCTTCTTCTCTCTCATTGTGTGTGCGTTCATCATTATTTATTTTTTTTCCATGTGAGTTAGTGAAGTTGAACAGTTACTTGGGTTACTACTACTGGCAGTAGCCTTGTGAAGTAGTAGTAGTAGTAGCGGGTCGATTAATACATATATTGTCAATATTTACTTTAATATATTATTTTGCGGCAGAGTTATCCTTTTTTGGATTTTGATGCAAGCCTCAATCCAATAAAATGTTTTTGTTAAGTAATAATCAATGCATGACGACGACTGTCTGAGCACATGTAAAACTAATGAGTGCCAGTATTACTTCTCCCCTTTTACAAACATATCGATCATTTTGTGGGGATTGACATGACAAGAAAATCTATACCTGCTGTGTGTACATTTTCCAGAAGTATTCCAGAAAGAGCAAATTATATCTTCAACCGCTTATAAAATCTAGGCAAAGTTGATAGAAAATCGGTATATTCAAAGAGGTTTGTGAGTTTTAAAGATGATACGCTTGAAAGAAAATTAAATTCATGGGAAAGCTAGTTGGGCAGAGTGAGTTAGATTAGATAAATGTGTATACATAATACATACTGCTGCTAGAGAGGTACATATATATATAATATGCTTCGGTGCTTCATCTAATATTATTATTTGGCGTTATGTGGTTTATGAATTATGTGAGTTGAGGTAATGACTATTTTAATCAGAAATGTAAATAATATATGAAACTATGTTAGGATAGTAGATTACATCTGAATGAAATAGCTTTAATGATACTTGATATTGTGGAGTGGAGCTCAAAATGCTGGTATAAATGTACGTACACACATATTTGCGAAAATTGAAAACTACACTTACTTGAATATATGTTTGCATAACTTTTTGAGCATTGTTGGTATATTAAATTGTTTGCGTAAAAATTAGTTAAAATTCCGTGCAAAAGCCTGGTATAGTTTTATTAGGGGAATTGGTAAATGAACTGTTGTGTAGACTCTTTTGGCTTGACTTCGACCTTGACAGCATTAATTTAATAAAATAATAATAATTATAGGCTTTAATATCGGTATGAGGTTGATTTAACACAAATTACGGGAAATTAACTACCCTACGTTGTAATTATATTAATTGGGTAACCGAATAAATTTATTGTGTCCTGTACCTGGTATTCTAAAACCCATTTATTTTGACAATATCCAAAAAGGATTTGACAGACGTGAAGTTGACAAGTGAATTCTGGAAAATTTCATTTTCAAGTATCATTCATGCACGTGTTGTGCATGCACGAGTAGTCTTTCACATATTATGCTTTTAAATCCTAAGAAAACAGCAGCGCCACGCAAAAGGAGTTAGGTTTCTTCAAAGAAACCTGTCATAACCAGATTCGAAACCGTCATCAAAACACTTGGCATCATTACATTTCCGGAGAAAGCAATGAAAAGTGTCGATCCAAATATTTTTTTCGGAGAGGTTTAGAATAGAGTACTTTTGAGCACATAAAAATTGCATAAAAGGAAAAAGGACAGAGTAGTAATAATGTGTTTAAGATTTAAAAATAAATACTTAAAAATATCTACTTGAATATTTGCACAAATGTGTGTGTAGATAATGGACAACGAAAGGAAAAGTAGAACGGTTGTAATAGAATGCAGCAGGAGCTCCAGAGAGAGAGAGAGAGAGATTTTATCCGTGTATTTTACAACATATCAGCATTCACATCATCATCTCAGCTTTCCACATCCCTTGTCGTCGCCGAGATAGCTTTGGAGGAGTTCTTGGAAATTCTACTTGTAGTTTTACCTACCAATTCACTACCACCCACGGTGCTCTCCAACTCACCCTTTTATGATCTATCATTTTCCCTGCGTCTCTCCTGTTTCCTGACACCCCAGCAGCAGTACAAGTAGTAGCCAAATAACTACCTATTTTTATACATCCTCCTTGTCAATCTCCAACAGAGTTTGTTTGTAAAACAGAGGGCTGTCAATATTATTATTATTATTATGTACAGTATCTACATTGTATATAGCATTTTTAAACAGGGAAAAAGCAAAAAGATGATGTAGTATGATATATGCACATTTTGAATATTAGAACATGCAGGTTTTTCATTTTTAAATATATAATCTATTTCCCATTCAACCCTTTGTCCGTTCAAAATTAATTTTCAAGCAAAAAGTATGCCAAGCTGTAGCAAAGTTACATTTATATACTTGGGTGGAAAAATTCGAGTTTCATGTTTAATGATCGCGGAAACAAAAACTATAGAAAATGTGTTTTTGGTCTTTATACTTCAAACTGAAGAGTCCTTTTGCCAGAGAGCTGCAGGGTAGAGGGATTTAGCACGCGCAAAGGGAAAAGAGAGACAGCTTTCTCGGAAGCGGAAGAAGCTCGATAGAGTTATGTACGTTTAAATTTAGCGCAAATATAAAGTTTATACGTAAATTACTGTGAAAATGACCTCGCTTCGTTCTTTAATCATTATATTCATACTGCATTTTTTTAAATTTTCAGTCGTTTTTTTGAAAAAAAAAGCTTTGATTATGATCATGCTTGCTTGTACTTGCTCCAATGAACAAAATTCAAATCTGAACGTTTTCAATTCTCCAAATGTCGACTTTTCTGTATTCACCACTGTTACAGTTTCATTAAAAGTCTTGCAACACCGGCAACACATTTCAACCTCTGGGTTTTTAAAGTTTTTTTTTCTTTTTCTGAAAAAGAAACTTCAATTTATTAAAAGGCAGTTGTGCATGTAAAAGGTCTTGTTTCCAAACCACCCTTTTTAGACTACCCACTTGCTCACGCATCCGGCATTCATCTTTTATAAATTCACCAACAGCTTAGCTTAATATTTAAGAAGAAACCTGTTTTCACTGAAGAGCTTCCATCTGCGTTTTCAGTTGTCTGCCTAATTAGGCAAGTGACTTTTGTAAAGGAGCTTTAAAAAGTGATTAATTATTAAAGAGCGGAAAGAAAGCGAAAGACTAAACTAAACTATCTGACTGGTTTCGTTGGCTGTTTTCTGCGTATCTGTGGGTAGATGATGATGCTGTTGGATTCTCTATTTTTTGTTGCTAGTTATGCTTATATTCTCTACATTCTCTTTCTTTTTTGGATCTGTTAGAAAAATTGCTGCTGTTGAATAAGGATATACTCAAAGTGAAACTGATGCAAACACCAAGTAGTAACTTCTAGATGAATGACGCTGGTTTTGGTCTGATTGAAGGCCATCTCATCTAATGAAAAAGGTCTCGCTAAAATAAATGTTCTTCTTGCTGGCTATTCTAGCTCGCTGGGTGAATCTGCTACTGACTGACTAATTCTTCTTGGATGGTGGAAAGAGTGAGCGAATGAATGAATGAATGCACCAAGAAACTGAATACTTTTATAGATTTGAGTAGAGGCTTTTTCATGAATTGTTGGAAATCCTTTCTATTGAATTAAATGGTGAAACATTAAGCATTTTTTTCACTGGTGGACCTTGTGGTGGTTGTTCTTATTAACATTGAGATCATTACTGAGACCACCATTAGCCATGGACACAAATGTATACTTGTAGCAATACTTATGTAGTCGTCGTTGGGCATCCTAAATGATATCGACGATGGCGTAATGGTAATGAAATGGAGTAAAAAAGCAAAAGTATGTTTGGCTTTGGTGAATGTATATAATTGCTTCGCCGAAATAATTGCTAAACTTGAATACATGTATGAAAAATAGCTAGTTAACTAATTGTAACTTTTTGTACTGCGTCATCCCCCTATTTTCTGGATAAAACTCATTCAGTAATCTATTCGAAAGCTGGTACTCCTCGAGAAAGCAACTTTTATCAAACACATGGCAGGGACAAATAACAAATGCCTATTCTATAGACTTTAGTGTTTTGTTGTGAAAAAGTCTACGCTAGTAATATTCAAATACCTAGGTAAGCAAACTACATATTTATTCATTATTATTAAATAGTGAATGTTGGAAATAGAGCTATGTGCTTTATGCGAATGGGTTTGAGTGTGTCTGTTTCTAATTTTGCTTTCTCGTCATTCTCTACATTACACATGTATATCCAGTCGTGACTCTGGCAACCTTTTCATTAAACTTGAGAATCAGGACGATGGGGGAACTCTGATAAATATTTTTTATACGGCAAAGAATAGTAAATTTTAAAAATTAAAATTTATGATAGTAACGAAATTTGTAATCATTTGACCACTAAAATAATATGTTCAAAAACAAATTTAATTATTTATTTATTTACAAGCCAAGAATATGATGCCGTTAAAAGCTAAGAGGAAAATCGATTTTTTGCACTACCCCCATAGTTTCTAATGTTGCGCGGCCGTAAGAAACATCCACCCTCGTGTACATGACTACCCTCATCCAATTTATTGTCGCTACAATGTAGTAATATACGATTCCAAACAATTTTATTTGGTTTTCGCTACGTTTCTATATTTGGAACGTAAACCACAAGTTCTTCGTATTTTACATTGCTTTATTAGCAATCTTGCTGCATCTTTTAGCATGATCTTGTGCATGACTTGACTAGAAGATAAAATGACGACTTTGCTAATTGAGCTTGATTGTGTAAAATACATGATGACTCAACCCTTCTTTCTGATGTACAAATTAATTAAAAGTTGTTTCGTGTCTTCCTCTGCAATTTATCAATTTATTTATTTGCCTTGTTGTGAAACTGAACAAAAAGTGATTGTGCAGCGTTTTCAAACTGAGACAGAGAGAGAGAACGAGAGAAAAAGGAGTTACTTTTATCTCTGATGTTCAAATATACGCAATCATTGCATAAATAAATGGGTTAATTGAATAAAGTAAGTTGAAAGGAAAGAGTGAATGATTGATGAAGAGATGCAAAAAAATGCTGTTTGTTTGAAGCCTCTAATCATTACACTTTTTTTTATCTTACCACCAATCAACATCAAAGGAAGCAAATGAATGCAATAACGTAATGATTTTGTATTTGTTACACAAAACGAGTTCCACTTTGTTGCCTTCATTTCGCATTTTGTGTACCACCACTTTTCTATTACACACACTTGCCTATTAAGAACAGACTACAAGTGAATGATTGTGTAAAGTGAAAGCATTATTATGAAGACATGCGTGATTATATAAATTTAATTTTACCATAGAGAAAGAAAAATTATTTTGTCCTTTTTTACTGACAATGACAGCGAAGGACTCACAGAGCTGGGATTGTACGAAACCTCACGTTATGCCAATACTCTTTAGCGCTTTCACTCTGACACATTTTCACTTTGATAGTAGTAACTGTACCTTTCTCTCTCTCTCTCTCTCTCTTTCTTTCTATATGCACACCATCGCCAGCACCACCACACGTTGTTTATCGAATGGATTCATATGCATTATGCATGATTGTGATTGTACTTTCCTCCACTCGCTCGCTCGCTCACTCACTCAGTCAAGTCGCCTTTACTTTTTTTACTTCACTACTAATATAATCGAAAATCCTAGCTTTTTCCAGCAGCAGGAACAACAACTGGGAGAACGCGAACGTGGACGTGCATTTTGTGTGCTTTTTTGTACTGTTGCTGCTGTTGTTCCTACTTACTGCCTCTACTACTGATGCTGGTCGATAGGTAGGTATTTAAGGTAGACACTCCTTGCTAGTAATAATAATGGAGTGTCTTTCTCTCGTCCGACCACCACCGCCAGTTGCTCAGTAATAAGGTACAGGGATGGGTATTCTCCAGAGCCATTGCCGATTTCCTCATCAGCATCATTCTGAAAATGCAATGCAGCGTAAGTGCTATGTGAAGTGTAAACCAAACCGGAGGGAAAGAGAAAAGAAAGAGACCGAGCTAGGTAGAAAAGGAGTATTGCTATAACAACAATAATAATAATGACACTGGCAATTTTTTGCGGGCATATGTGGAGGAAAAAGCGGCTCAACCAAGGACCAAATCACCAAACGAACGTCTATAACCCAGCAGCAGAGGAGAGAAAGTAGGAAGAAAAAAAGATAGAAGAGGACGAAGACTAAGCAGATGTGTCAAGTCATTGGCAGAGAGGAAAAAAGTCGTTATCTTCTTGTCATTTATTTTTCTCCCATTTTGTGAACGAGACTTGTTCCTTTTTTTCTTCTTCTTGTTATTCATTCTAGCGTCTTCTTTTCTCCTCTATATTACGTATCTCCTCTCAAGTTTATTCTCATCTTCGTCTTCCTCTTCCTCTTCCTCCTCTCTTGTTCTGTTTATACAGTCCCTGTGCCACGTTACACATATGTGGCAGCCACTAGAGACCTTACAACATGATAGATACGGAAACAAGAAGGAGAAAATACGTTTCTTGCATAATGGGCGAGTGTCTCTCTCGTTTCTGTGTGTGAGTGTGTACTCACGGTCTCTTTCTCAGACCCACTGATTGTACACATGGAAGAAAAAAAGCCATGTCACTCATTCATAACATTCTAAATTCCCCAAATAAATGGCTATATAGGCCAATTGTAAGAGCATTGCTTGTAGCAAATTTCACCCCCGGTTTTCCATTCTCTTGTTCGAAAAAAATAAATAAAGAGTCTTTCTTCTCCTTTTTTGTAGGTCCTACTTTACTTCACGTACTAGCTCACAGTAGAAAACAGTCCATTGGGAATTATTTTTTTTCTTTTTTATTTCTGTTCTTTTTTTTTTAAAGTAGTCGTGGTTTTCGTCCTGGTCCTCCTTCTTGGCGTCATTAGAAAAAATGTGACGTTCGCTAGACTACAACTTGTTAGCGTGTGTACTGCTCCTGCTACAAAAGGGGGAAACAGGTATAATTTATAATGCAAGTAGAGTGGAAAGAAGGGAGAAAAAGAGAAAGTGTGTGTGTGTATATATATATGCGTGTTTCAGTCAAGCAGTACGACATGAGATGGTAAAGAGACATAAACGACGACAGAGAAAGTGGCAAACTGCTTATTTTATCCTTTACCTCTTCCTTCGTCCACAAAAAAAGTTTCTCAACATTTTTTTTCAACTCTTTTTATTTGATCTGCTGCTGGTGCTCTACTTTACCTACACACGCTTACATCCGTACACAAGGTGCATAAGATTACCAGTTTAGAGCATTGACTGCTGATGTTGTACAGTTAAAGCAAGAGTTTCTCTCAATCTGTTTTTTTTCCTTTCTATTTTTTCTGTTGTTCATGTGTCGAAGCCAGACCTTTGCAGCAGAAGAAGTATAATAGAAAAAGGGGCTGGAATATCAATATTATCTCAAATATTACAACTGAATCCAGTAATAACAGCGGATAACGCAAAGGTAAAAAAGTACATCTTGGTTTTGCTCACGATATCAGATAATCATGGGAAGACTAGTTTATACGACACAATTTCTCCACTATAATGATGATGATGATGATGATGATGCTATAACAACAACACTGGTAAAGGGATTCAATGCCGCTGGTCATTTTCAAAGTATGTAGCTGAAAGGCTGAACTGCTCATATAACACATAATTATTATGATCATACATAGTTGGTTTGTTACATAAAAAGGAGACAAACATGTAAGGAAACACGGATCTGTCTACACGGAATTTTTTAGGTATAAGCATTCTATAGTAACCGGATAAAAACTTGGCTCTAGTTTTTTTCCGTTATTTGATCGCCAACTACTACCTCAATACATTTTATATTATTATTTTTATGTAGCTGAACAAAAGGTACAACTGCATATTGTGTTGAGTTGGGCATGTCCGTTTGTCTGTCCACCAAACGATTTGATTGAAAATTGACGTAAAAGTAACGTGAAATAAGAACGACTGGAAGACTATTGATTTTCAGTGAAATTGATTCATCTCTCTGGGATATACAGCTGGGAAAACATTGCTTTGTTAAATGACAGCACATGATTAGTGAAGTGACAGGTCATTCAAAAGCTTACATACATACATACCGTCAAGGACGTCAATGGTCACCTGCAATATAGCAACAATTATAATTGTGGAGAATATTGCAATAATACTTAGCATTGTGAAGAAATGAGCAAAATATTCAGCTACGTATTTACAACGTTACAACAACTTTATTAGATATGAGTTGGAGAAAATGGTTCACATCATGTCTGCGCTATCACATGAAAAACTTGGCATCATCCACACTTTTTGCACTCATGTCCCTCCTCTAGTAAACATTTTAAGGCAAAATGGAAGAAGCAACAAGACAAAAAAAAAACTTTTCCCCTTTTCGAGTCCAAAGTTCAAGCCTCTCCATACGTTTGCCTTTCGTGAACTTGTTCATTGGACTTTATGAGACTACATATGACTATACATTATTATCATCCTCCATGTCTGTTTCGTTCTACTTTATCCCTGAGGATTTAGCCAAAATTCCGAAATTCCCAATCTTGTGAGAAAAGTCAACTTTTTTTGTCTTTTCCTTTTGACTCGCAACGACATTGGGCGTGTGTGTACATTGTCCAGTACTAGTCCTGTCTGTTTGTCTCTCTCTCTTTCTGTCTTTCTCTTTTTTCACTCAGTTAGTCTCTCTGTGCTCGGTATCCATTTTCTTTCTATGTTTTCCTAGGTACTAAACAGATAAGACAAAAAACAGCAAGCTCTACGATTTCTTATCATGCCATGCCATACTACTGTAATGATAATCGTGATGATGATGATGAAAATGTAAAAAAGGTGGATTGGCCATCTATATTAGGAAGACGCATCTGACTACACAGAAGCCATCTGTCTATCTATCTATTTATCCATCTGTCCATTTATCTACCTCACTTTTTTTATACTCTGTCCTTTTTTCAAGCTTTCCTCTGTTTTTCGTTGCAAGTATTTTTCACGGAAAGAAAGTAATTTCTTGAAGGAGGCCACGACAGGCAAGAGTGAGCGAATGAAGGAGTGTGTGTTTGACTGACTGACAAGCAACAAGGGAGAAGCAGATAAGAAGAGATTCTCTCTCTCTCCGTCTTTCACTCTCTCCTTCTCTCCAACCAATTATACCATATACTTTCTCATTTTCTTCTCTCTCCCTCGTCCTTGTTTTTTTCGAAATGGACAAGCTTGCCAACAAACTAAAAAAAAGAATGAAAGGAAGGAATGTACAACAATGATAGGAGGAACAAGGTTAAATGAGAAAAAGAGTCGAGTTTATTCAGTAAATACAAGAGATATATAATACTCCACTTAACAAGTACAATAATATGTACGTATACACGAACACGACGACACACGCAAAGAAAGTAAGAAGGTAGTAAGGAAGAGGAGACAAAAAATACAGAGAAAAAAAGTTGAATACAGAGAGAAAGTGGCTAGAAAGTACAATAGCGGTAGTGACGATGATGATGATGATGATGACGATGAGTACGACAAAAATAAAAAACAAGTATAGTGAAAGAAGGTAAAGTAGTGTGCAGATCAGGTCAGGCCATGCACGACACGACAAGTCACATCAGAAAAAAAGTATACATTTCTACCTACTGGACTCGTGCACTTGACTCACTAAGCGAAAAAGAATATGCCCACTTTCTCCCTTCTTTATTATTATTTTCTTTTTCTTCTAACTTGTTCATTTATTTTTTTACATATATGTATAGTAAAAAATAATATGATATGCACATATTTATAGACAGAGAGGTATATAAGGTGATGAAAGGGGAAAAAATGAAATAGGTAGCAGGAGAGAGATCAGTGATCACTCACTCACTCACTTCTCTCCAAACTACTTGCACTCGCTGCTTCACCCAAGCAACAAACAACAGGGTAATAACAAATTGGAATGAAGATAGTGAAGAAAAAGAGGAAAGAGAGAGAGAGAGAGAACAAAATCAGAAAAGGACTTTTTTCTTGGCTTGCGTGTGGATATGTGCTTTTGCTTATTGCTTGTTGAAAAAAAAACTTTTCTTCTTCTTTTTTTTCAAAATAACTCATCCAGTGATTTTGATAGTGGATGGATGTGTAGTCAGTGAAGTGGCACGCTAAACAAAAAAAGTAAAAAGAGTTATATTTTTTCTCTGGTTATATACAAAGTATACCTACTCAGTTCATGTGTTCGTTGTGTTTGGTTGAGTGGAGTCACTCCTCTTGCCCTGCTTTTCTCTTCTTGTTTCACTTTTCTCTTCCTGGGAAGGGCAAGAGAGGAGGCAAATGATCATGATGGTCATCAAACAAGAGCTAAACGAGTGGAGCAAACAAAAGAATCATATAACTAGTTTAATAGGTAAAGGATGTATCTATAATATGTAGACAAGTAGTGTGTCTATACAGTAGGTTGTTGTATTGTTCTCCGCAGTTCCGCGCCTATGCACCCGTAATAATAGAATGACTTAGTATATATAGATATACCTATAGATGTAGAATTGTTCTAGTTTTTTATTTTTGAAAAAAAGTACATTGTTTGTATAGGGAACATTAAGGATGAAAAGGATGGGTATTGGTTGGGGTTTTGGTGACGTGGTTTCAGATATGCGATATAAAATTAAAATAGGAAGGAACGGGCGGAAAAGTGGAAGTAATGATGATGTTGATGATGATCATGATCATGCATTTTTTATTGGACATTGAAATGTTTTCACTGCTACTGCGACTGCGGGTATTATTTACCTGTTTTACTCTTTCATTCCTTCACATTCCTTTCAATTGTTTAGTTTAGTTAAGTGAACTTTCCGAAATAAAAACAAATATAGTTTGGTCGGCAAATAATTGGATGACAATAATGGTGGCAAATAAAGCGAAATAGTAGGAGGGTAGAGAATGTAGAAAGGGAGAATGAGAGAAAAAGGTAGAGAGAGAGAGCAAGACCGCCAATCCCTTTTTGGTTGGCTGCTTTGTAAAAATTTTATTTGCCTCGTTTACCACCGTGGTAAAAGTAGTGTTTAATGAGTTTGATGGGAAAAAGTTGAAAAAAATATATATTGTCAGTGTCACGTTTTCTTCTGACTGCAGGACCTGGCTGTCTGTGAGTGAAGTGAAAAGTAGTGTTTACATTTTGATCTTTACCTTGCGTGTAAGGAAACAAAATTACAGGGGAAAGGATGAAAATTGACGTGAAGGACTTGTTGTCAGTGAGCCATATTATCATGCAATGCCAGCCACATCGTGTTAGTAGCCAGTGAGGTGTTCAAAGAACAGTCTAAAGAATTCATTGGGATCATTTTACTCGGATTGAAGTTTACATTTTTTTCCACGACAAAAACTTGGAAAGTATCCAAAAGAGGTTGGACAGATGATAGCTAGAAAGAAAGAGAGAAGTTTTTTTTATTAATTTATTATTACCCTGAAAGAAAACAATTTGGAAGTGAATCCGTTGAAACTTGAGTAAATAGGGATACTTGTCACAAACTGAAAGAGTTTTTTTCTGTATTCTTTTCAAGTAAAAAGGGAAAGAGTCGCAATAAAAAGGTACGCACGTCATTGCTGAATTGTTTAACAATTTCGCCTACAGCCAAAGCTATTATTGAAAACCACAAACCCCGCCAAATCAATTAGTATGTAATTGACTACGTCTCGTCAATACATTTTTGATAACATCAAAGAAGTACTTATCTCTCTGAACGGAATAGATGGAAAATTGATCTGTGCTGCAAAATAAAAAGAAGCTGAATACATGGCGGAATACAATTTTTGTTCCCTCAGCGAATCTCTGCGCTTACTACAAGGATGAAAAAATAAGTGTTTCAAGAGAAAAAAAGGAATGGGGTACAAAACCAAATTATAATATGTATGTAGGTTGTTTTGACGAAATATTAAATAAAAGCCTAAAAATGAGGATAGATGGCAGTGAGTGATTTCATATTGTTGAGTAGGTAAGTAGTAAGTAGAAACCATCACAATGAAGGGAGGTAAAGAAGAAGGCAAATATTTAAAGTAGTATTTTTAATAAAAAAATTCATTCTCAACAACAAACTTTAGTTATTAAACCGGGTAAAAAAATGGAACTGGAGAATGAAACTGGGTAGGAGTGGGATGCAACTTCTTTATTTGATTTTTTTCTCCCACTTTTGTTCTACGATTTTCAGTTGCAATCAACTTTTTCTGTGTTCAAATAAACTTTTTTTTATTTCTTTGAAAGAAATTGTTTTTTAAAAAAAGTTGAATATTGTGTGCGAGAACGAGGCTTGTAAAATATATATATATATACCTATACATATATTTTTAACAAACTTGAAATACACTGGTAGAGGTGATTTGTTTCTTTTCACTGTTCTACTTACATCTTTCTTTGGCAATTTTTTTTTGTAAAAACGACGAAAAAAAGTGTGCAATCAAAAAAACGTTTTTTTTCAGTTGCAAAGCTCTTTTTCGCTTCTTTTCTGTCACTTGTTAAAAACTACATTACGCTCTATACTTTTTAACAAATGCAATGTAATTACCAAGTTATTCCATATATTTTTTTACTCTTTCCCTTTATTTTCATTGTGTTTTCAAAGAAATGACATATTTTTTTCAGGTACTAAGATTATTTTTACAAATTTTTTGCTCAATTCTGTTGTGTTCTTTTAACTTAAATACACACTTACAAAGTTGATACCCTTATTGTACGTTTAAAACTTTGACATCGTTAATTAGAACCTGAAAGAATAATAATGCGCTCTAAAAAAAGACTGCTATTTGCCATTTCTAAAACCGTTCATATTCGCAATAGAATGTCTAATTATGACGTGCCACTGTTGGCACTGTTTGCAATAATCAGAATTTTGAAAAAAATATCTCATCCGTCCTGCTCGTTAGTTGTAGAATGAATGCATATATACAGAAATGTTACGTGAATGAAACACTGAATAAAAAGTAAATGCATTATATGCACTATTCCTGATAATTGCTGTCTCTCTATCTCTCTCTTTCTCTACACTTGCTTATTAATAGTATTGTTGGTTGTTACATGGTGCATCCGGCTACCTATCTCTCTTTTTCCATTTTATGCTGAAAACTAATGGAGAGAAGAATCGAGAGAAAGTGAGCGTAAAACTTTTTCCTCTCTCTCCATCTCTCTCTTTTTCCCCTTGTTCTCAACTATTTAGTTTTTTTCTTGCTTTTTTGGCTAATGATGTTGGCTGGTGAATGAGGTAGGAGGATGGAGGTATCTCTTTTTTTGGTTAAATCTCGAGATTACATGCTGACGATGATGATGCTTTGCTGCTGGATCCTTGTATCAACATCATATAGTGTTTTTTCCCAAACGTATAAAAAAGCAAGCAAGCCTTCATGTTGTAGCATTTTTTATTTCCTGGCTGCTCTGCTACCGTGCTAACTGAGTCGTATTAAATGGCAAAAAAATACTAAGGGAAAATTCTCCATTTTCATGCTAGAATCTCACAACAGCACGTACGCGGGCGGGCAGATGGATAGCAGAGACTATTACAGCAAACACTACACTGGTGACTATATAGCGTATAAAATGGAAGATGATGCAAAAGATATACAAACCATAAGTAGTGTTTAGGAGAATCCTATGTGTGTGTGTGTATGTGTGTGGAGGGAATAATATGACGGCGGTGGTGGATCTTCTCGGTTGTTAAGGATATGTTGCATTTGTATTGGTAGCATTAGTAATAATAATAATAATAATAATCATAGAAATATCCTTTTAATCAGGACACATAACCCTACCAGGATATTGTTGTGAAAGGGGTAATATGGAAATAGAGAGAGTGAGAGAGAAAAAAAGGAAGACAAAATAATGAATCAAGAGGAAGTGAAAGGGAATGCGGGCTTAAAAGAATGAATCTGTATTTTCTCTGTATTTGGCAGTTTAAATAGTAGATTTTTTCACTGGAAACATTTTTGTGTGTAGGACGAATAAGGTAGTTGGGGGGAAAATGGAATAGAGCTGGATGACTTTTTTGTATGTTACGATGATATAAACGAGCAGGGGGAACCAACAGACAGGCAAAGGGAATATTTATATTTAATGTAATAATGACGGTGAAGTGTGTTCTTTATATAATTTTTTTGCCGTGCGCGCCCCCGTATGTTTTTTTTGTATTTTGGCAAACAAAACTATATAGCTAGTCTGCAATTAGCATACTACAACAATCATGTACACTTGTTTTTATTCCTTTTTCCTTGTCCTCGTCATCAGCATCATCATCATCAGCATGCTCAGAATCATCCTTGTTACAATTTTCAAGCGAAGGTTGACAAAACCATGCTAACTAGAATTGGTTTGGTTTGGTTTGTTTATGCAAAGTCGTGGATAATGATCATCATGTAGTGAGAAGCACCAATAAGCTGAAAACGAGATTTTTTGGCTTTTCTCGGTATTTTTAATGCCTAAAAATGATGTTATAGTTTAATTGAATCAAATTAAATGGTAAAAATTCATGAGAAATTTAATGTTTTTTCTATATTATAGCAAGATTATATACATTTTTAATGATGGTGAACAAAAAGAGCCAAACAGCTAATTCTTCATTATTTCTAATGATGCATCAACATCAACCCACGCTTGAATACTGCGGAGGAGTTTACATTGTAAAATTAGTTTTTTTTCGCGAAAAATCTCTTGTGCCATTTAATTAGTTTATTATAGCGATCCTCCTGTGGGTTTAATTCTCTTTATTGCTATTTTTTATCTTTTGTTTAAAATAAGTCTCTTGAATGAAGATAGATAATTAAAATATGCTGCCAGACTACTTGTTAAGTAGTAAGTATGCTACGTAGCTAAATCACTTGAGGAAACATTCCTTTCAATTTCATATATACAGGAATTACAAGCTACATGATTAAAATTCCCTTGTAGGCGAGCACTCTGTAAAGTCATAAAGTATATATTATACCTTGTTTGCAATTGAGTAAGCATTTATTTTCTTTGGGAGGGCAATGTGAAACCATGTACGTGGGTCCTATCACGATTTGCATACCTATATAATCATCATAAAACATGGCCCCTTTCGTTATGGTTTTTACAAAATAAAGTTAACATTCTGTTATCCTTTTGACAATCGTAAATAACAACCTGTCCCAGTTTGACGTTAAACTTGTGTATGGTGCCAATAAATTATAGACAATTTAAGAATTTCGTAAGTACTGTAGAATTATGAAGACATCTAAAAACACGTCATAATTTAATAGTATGCTCTACTACAACCAACTCATTATTATTATGCTACTACGCTGCATTTACAATTATTAGCTAATTGCTAAAAACCTCGAGTTTTTGCACCATTTTCCCTGAAACTGACATTTTCAACAGAGCAGAGGTGATTATAATCATCGATGATGAATACAAAGCGATAATATCGTACTTTGTTGTTACTGTCGGTTTTGTCATGTGACTGACTTGCCCATTTTGCACACGACAGATTGTTTAAATAACAAAACTAGTTAAAATGTCTACGGTGTGTACAATGCAATTATATACTATAGCAGCCTTGTCTTTCATTTCCATTTTTTTCAAGTGTGCAGTTTGCCCCTTGTATCTATTTTTCTTGTTGCCTTTCCTCAACTTGGATATTCTTTCCAGATTTTTCTGCTTATAAAATTTCTTTTCTTTTCCTATTGTGTATGTTTTTGTTTTACAGCTAAAATAATAGTTAAAATTTATTTACTTTTACATTTATATTAAAGTTTTTTATACGTGGTTTTTAGAAAACCATATAACTCATTGTCAGGAAGATACTTTATGATATATCGTTTGGCTATATGGCAACTCCAGCAGTCCACTTCCATGCAGTGCTATTATTATTATTATTATTTCTTGAGTAGACTTATTGACTACTACATCCAGCGAACTTCATCGTCACCATACAGCAGTCAAGCGCAATTTTTTTCGCTTTCATTTCTGCTTGTCCTTCTAATATTTTTTTGCAGCTAGTCATGTCAAAAGAGACATGAAATTGACGGGTGTGTGTGTCTGTGCTCATGTTAGTTTCGTTAAACTTGACGCTAAAATAATAAGAGAAGGGGAAGTAGGAGGAGAGTAAAAAGGACGACAGCAAATTCCCTTTTTACTATATTTTTGTAGAAAAAATATATAATAATAAAAAATAAAGAAAATAGACCATATTTGATATTATTATTATTATATTTATGTAATATACGTACATATATGGCATTTAAGAGAAAAACGTGTCATCTTTTTAAGCATGTCCCTAAACATAAAATACATTCTTGCCTCCTATTCTTCTCGTCCTTCACTGTCCCTCAAACGAGATGGGGAGGGGGAGTTTGTAAATGTTTGAGGTAAGTTGATTAAATGTGACATGATTATTTTTTACGACACTGATTATATGTGACTTGAATATACGATGCTATCGTGATTAGCATTGATTATTAGCATTGCAAGGCAACACAACACAAAACGTAGAAGAAGAGAGTGTACCGAAAAAAATCAAATAAATATGTTATGATGGCATTAGAAAGAACCTGAACTCGGAGAAATAGACCTAACTACTTAATTTCTATTATGCATCACATGAGTGGAAACTAACTGCACACACGTAACAGCAGCAGCACACAGCTCACTTACCTTAATGAATAGTTTTGCAAGGCAAGGCCAGGGGATAGTTTGTAGAGAATAAATATTTTAACCAAAAAAGTAAGCTGTGTGCAAAAAAAAATTTCTTCAATGTAGTTTCCAATATCTCATGTGGTACTACTGATCCTGAAAAAAAACAAAAGTGTTTTCTTCTCGTTGGTTTTCCATTTTCATGTTTCTTCCACTGTTTAGTAGTAGTGGTTTCTCTCTTTTCTCTTTAAAAATTGTTAAAAATACATGATTTTTGCGTCTGTTCGCCTAGTTTACTACCCGATACTTGTTGTGACGTCAGCAGAGCAAGAAACACAATAATGCTATTACATGTATCAAAAAGAGTATCCAAAGAAATCTTCCACCAACTCTGTTGGTCGGTACGGCATCAAGGCTTTAGTGCATTTTTACACGAGAGAAGAAGCACGTACGGACTAAATATCATGATAATGTAATCATTTTCTTGTATTCATCCGAAAGCATCCAGAGCGAACCAGTCTCAAACAGTTGATTCATTTGTGTGTGTATGTGGGTGTGCTTTCGAACGAAGCAAATAGTTTTTCATTTTTATTTGTTTCCTTGCTCCGCTGCTGCTGCTTCCACCTATTTAAATATCTTGCCCTTTTGCAGAGATACATAAATGGTTACTATTTTTTATAAGACTTTTGTTCCTAATGCAGAGCAGTAGTAGTAATAGTAGGTATAGCAGTAATAGCGCTGCAGTAGAAATGATAAAATAGAAAATGGTTTCTACGTACAACAAAGTCGGTGGTGTTTTTTTGTGTCGGTGTTTCTCACCCATGTCGGGATGCTTTCTCCAAAAAAATAAAGTAAATGCAAAAGTGGTATAATGCGCCCAAGGGAGGCGTGAAATTGAGTGAAAGCAAAAAATAAAAATGAAATTATACGTCACTCGTCAAGTCTGTCTGTCAGATGGACAGAGAAAGGAAAAAGAGGAAGGAAAACCTCTCAAAAGGGGAAAACCTACGGCATGACGAAAAAAATACTGTACTATAATATACAAGCAGTCGAGTCTAATCATTTGTATGCGTACAACCAAACTAGTCTCATTTTAAATGCAATACTTGTCCATGTGTACACTGAAAAAGCATATGCGCTTATTCAAACATGATATACAATAATTACAATTGATATTTTTACAGTGCATCATCCTAACCGGTAACTTTGGGGAGCATTATTTCATTTTCTTAATGCATTTTCTTTGAAACTACACAAATATTCGCAAATAATGATACCTATGACAACGAGCCGTATTATCTGCGTCCTTATCTTTTGCTTTAGACATTCCTTGACACTTTACCTTTCCACATTTTGGCAAATTTTGAAAAACAAAAAAATATGCGATGCAAATATGGCATTGCAGTTTTTAGCAAAGTGATACTATTAATAAAATATCACCTGGATGAATATTATTCGGTAATGTTAAGCCGTCAAGTTTTGTCACGTCGTCGCATGCTAAACAACAAACTAAAAGGATTCATATCTGCACTGCCGTGTGTGTGTGTATGCAGCCAACATTGTTCTATTTGCGTGATGGACAGGGAAAATCTTCTCATAACCATAATTCAGTATTTCTTCATATTGCCATTTAGAAAGAAAACTTACTGTGAGATTGTATGCATATTATGTCTTTGCGACACATTTAAGCAATGCTGATGATGAACAGCTATATCCGATTATATTTTCGTGACTGTTGTTACACTGTCATTTATTCGCGCTATTTATACAAAATAGTGCGAGCAGTAATTACATGTTAAAGATCAGTTAATGATCTGTCCATATACAAATCAATGTTTACAATTGACATACTATTATAATGAGTAATACTGCAGCTGCAGAGCTGCACATAATTTGCTTATTATT